>VCCN01006352.1:120174-132978 GCA_006491835.1 Architeuthis dux | reverse complement strand
AAAGATACTAAAAATGGTCAAAAACAACCCAAAAAGTTTATGCAAACATTCTTTTTGGCCATTTTTTGGCGGGTTTTTGACCATTTTGCTCTGCCAAAACAAAAAAATGGCAGAGTATATGAAGAAAGAAAGTGGAGCAGTTTCAAGCGCTGGAGATGTGTTGTAGAAATGGTTTATGTTGTAAAAATTAGCGCACAAACTATTCACATCACATTCACCGAGGTGTGCCAAGTGAATTCCAGGAGTGGCCAGCCCCACCCCCTGGCGACGGGCCTGATTGTTACTAAAAAATAATTTAGTAATTGTCCATCTCCCTCAACAGAGTAGAGATAACTGAAGATTTAAAGCCACCGCACGCATACACTCACCCTTATGTTTATAGGAAATCGAAACTGTTTCCTCCATTACAACTTACCTCCCCCTGCATCATATCTCTGAACTAATTTTCATTCTGTTTTTAGTTAGTGATGGCAGAGGTATGTGAGTGCTTTGTAGTCTTCAGTGTACTGTGACGTTTGTCTGAATATTCGCTGGTATTTACTAAGTGCACAACATCTTGGCGCCCTTGATAAATAATGCAGAGTGCTAAAGAATAATGATGAAAATGCTGCCTATATTTTTACCCTGATTTTTCTACACTTCCATCTTTGATTCTGATCCCACAACTTACTCTTGTTAAAATCTCTGTTCGTAGCTTTTCTTCGGTGTGTTTTATATTGAGACATTTGTCTGAATATTTTCTGTTATTTCGTCCCTGATATCAAAGCCGCCCACCCCCGCTGGGGTGATAGAGGGGGATCAATAGAACTTTATTGATCAATTATCAGCATTAGTGAGACGAATGAGGCAGAGAAAGTAGAATGAATCTCGTTCCCTTGTTCAATGTCCAATTCTAATAGAAAGCACTCTTTCTTGCTTCTTCCTTCGTAGATTGTTGGTATTTTTTCTTCTTCTTCCCTTTTCTCTTTCTACCACTGTGCAAGAAAGATATTAAATCGTTTGGCGGTGGGCGGTGGACTCACCGGGTCCCTATCTTGCTGCTGCTTGCTAAGTGAATACCTTTTGATAAACCACTGTACCTCTCCGATGGCAAATCAAACGCAGCGTGTAGGCTTTGGTGCGAGGTATTATTCGCCTACCTCAACCCGTTTAAAGACCTACTCATAACAACGTAGAAGGCACAAATCGTATGACGTTGACTCACAAGCAGTAAACAGCTTCTTTTTTTTTCTGGAGTAGGGGTGCTTTTATTGTTCGAAAGTATAGACTATTTTTTTACCTCTGCCAACGAAGTATATGTATTGTATTCACTCGTGTTTGTCTGTTTCTCCACACAATATCTTCAAAAGTTCAATGATATTTTGTAGAAGGATAGACCGTGGAGTAAGGAAGAATTGGTCGAATTGTGAGGCGGATTCAGGAATTTATGCATTCACTCATGCTTGTTCACACAATATCTCCAAAAGTTCTCAATTACATCTTGTGGAAGGGTGGGTCATGGGAAGTGATTAAATTTTCGGGTGGATCCAATATTTTTCAGTTATCTCCCCTGCACAATAGCTATGTATGGCGAAGGCACATGCTGTTTATAAAATAAATGGAGTTTAATAAATTGTTATAAAACCTTTCTTTTTACTCATCCTTACCATTAATTCATACGCTGTGGTGCCAATCTTAACCTGGTCTCATTGGGGGGGGGGGTACTAATCTTTACTTGGTTATATTGAGTGTTGCTGATCTTTACTTCATCCGACTAAAGAAACCATCAGCTTTTTGTCTCTTTTATCGATCTCTTTTATCTCCTTCCAGTACATTGCTAACCTCTTTATCACGAAACGCGTACATATATTAGAGAGCTAGTTTCCCCGATCGCCGCTCCGTTCCCCCTGCAAAGGGTGAAGACCTCTATTTGGTCAGAAACTGTCCATTTCTTTAGTTAATGGCCAGACAGCTGAACGATTATATGAAGTGGGCCTTAGTTGGGTCAGCGCCAGTGTTTTCGGGCCAAACATTGTTAGGCCACAATAATTCACAAGTTATTGATCACGTTTTTTGAATGATGACAGAAACCTCTACAGTTTCACTTGTTGATCTGACTCTCTTCTGCCGTCCTCTTTGGCTACGGCCCTTTCGCAAATCTAATTGTCAGTTTAGCTTTATAGCCACTCGCCGTAAACTCTCCACTTTGGCCCATCAATAATGTTCCCTTAGCCTTGTCTGCACTTAAAGCATCTGGTTTTTGTAAAATGTCTTGGCTGTCTGAATATTGTTCCTTGTGTGATAGATTGTATTCAGCTTGACCGATTGCATTAAAAATCGAACTTGCCAGAGTCAAGGGTGAGACGGGGAAGAATTTCTGAACTCGTAGGGGTTACAGAAGTTTCTTGTTAGAAACAATTTGATCGCCCCTTCTGGGCTATATACAGGGTGTTTCAAAAAGTATCCAACCGTCTTTTTAAAATCTTGTTTAAACTTAAGGACACAGATTACAAAAAGATGCTTATTATACATACATTAACTTTATTATAGATGTTGAAAGTGATTTCTTTTCCGTTTCATTGCATTGGAAAACTACATAGCTAACACAAATGAATGAATGCTAGAATGAGGTTAAAGCACGATGCAATCATTTCAACTGCTAAATACTTGCCATGTGACTTATTCAATTATTTTAGTTTTAGTTTTAAGAAAATTAATGTTAACTTGCACATTTTTTCTTGCAGTCAAGTTATTTTAATATTGTTGGATATTTAAGAATATAATTATTTTAAAATGTTTTTGTAACACTATTTTTGTTTCTTCCTTACAGTCGAGTTATTAAATACCAGAAGAAAATCGTCATTATCTTGGACGAAATATCCAGACTCGGACACAGGGGATGGGGTAAGTGTCCATCATTATTTTGTCTTTTTATTTCTTTATTGTTTTGAATATTTTATATTTATGTATGAATATATATACCTGTGCATCTTTTGCTTGTGCGCGTGCATATATATATGATTTGCATATATGCCTGCATATATATGTATATTGCATATATGCCTGCATATAAAGGTAATTTGCATATACATATGCACACACACATGCAAAGGCTTAATTGAATTCAATGTCTTATAATGTGTATTATATCCTTTGTCTGTCAGAGCACAAATCACAGTCCCTAACCACACAAGAGATGTTTGTATGCATTTGTGAATATACAAAAACACACAAATGCTCAATAATTGCATATCTATTCCCACAGACACCTGTGCATGTACATATATATATATATATATATCCACACATGCTTCCAGACACACATTCCAATTATGCATGCAAACACTCGCCTACACTTACGTCTGCATACATGAATTGACACACTCTGAACGGTGATACTGTTCTTTTCTCTACCTTTTTCTGTGTTCATTTTGCTGTCCATGTCCTCATATGCATCCCATACATCCTCTGCACACATACAACCACACCCATACTGTTTCCCTGCCTATCAACACACACACAAACACACACTGAACACTGTCCCTTAACCCTTTCACTGTCACATGCCACATAGTCAAATAACCAGATGGCTGCTGTATTCACCTAAAAGAATCCATAGTGAGCTGCTCAGAGCCACAAATGATCCCTATATTCAATTTCATACATTTCAATTACCATGTTTGCCATCCTATAAGATTTGTAATTAACAAGGGTTTTGGGGTATTACCTCTCATTGCGATTCATCCAAGCCCCATAACTGTCATTTTTGAGCCTTGGTCTACTAGCACAAATATGAGAAAATGCAGTACCTGCGAACTTGCCCTGTGGTTGTTTAAATTTGGCCTTAGTATCTAGTAACTGTCAAATGTACATAAATCTTTTTTTTTCTTAATTTGGTTTGTTTTAAATTTCTAAATTTTAAAATTGTATCCAATGCAACAAAGCATAGATTTTTTGTTTTTTTACAAGGTCTACAGAAAGATATTCATTCAGGACTTAATAAATCTGAAACAATGGATTTGGCCTTAAACCAATCCTAGTTTGTAAATGTTAAACATGTAAAAATAAATGGTGTATATAAAAAAATATTAGTTAAAACTGATTGGGAGCTGAAAAGCCAAGTTGTGGACTTTATGGCATTAAAAGGGTTAAAGGACAAGCATGTTTCAAAGATTCTCTTCTCCTTTCATTTTTGACACCTACCTCAACCATTGTTGGCCAGAAGAACATGATTATTGAAGTGCAATAAAATAAAAGAAACATCTTCCCTCTGACCTTCATTGTGCATATTTCCCAAACATATTTTCTGCCTGCTGCTTAGGGCTGAATCTGACAGGTCTCTAATTTCCCCAATAAATATTTCCAGCCAAAACATTTCATGAATTCTGCATTACATACTCTTAATTTATAAAGCAAAAGCATGCTCTAAAATGAAACGTTGGGTGGAAAAAATTGATCTGGTAAGGTGTTAGTATTATCAACTGAACATTAACTAATTTTTATAAGAATTGCTAAATTTCTATACTCATTGATTAGTATTTGTGATTTGTGTATGTTGAACAGACATGCACATGTAGAAATCATTGCCAAAAAGCAGAAAAGAGTTTACAAGAATTTCTTTTAACATTAACATTGCTGTTGAGATAAATCTTTATATACAGTCCAATGGTTTAACCATTGAGCTCCGCTTCCAGCATGCATTGAGATGCATAAACTGATGGTTGATTTCGGCTTTAATTTCCGAGCTCGGCTATTTGTGATTTTTGTATGTTGAACAGACATGCACATATAAAAACCATTGCCAAAAAGCAGAAAAGAACCAAAAATGAAATCAAAAACTGCTGAAAGAAAACAAATTCTGTCAGGCTGAAATCTGTTTCCGTTTGGCAGTCGAAGGGTTTCTGGCGTTGAAACCTTGTTCGCCCAATCACTCACTCTTTTTACGCAGCTGTCGATATTATCCTGCTTTTCTATTCTTCCCTGCCCTAGTCCTCAATCCATATTGAGAGGGTTCGGTTAGGGAATCTGCTTGTCTAGGAAGCAGAAAGGCATTGCTGGCAGATAGAAAATACAACGCAGGTGTGGCTGGAGAATAATGAATGGTTGAGGCAGAATACGGTTTGGCTGAATATGTCCAACTGCGGAGCTGCGGCCAAATCAAATTGTTTACCTTGCTATGTATGGTGCTTCTCCCATTTTCAATTTTTTTTCTTTCCGTTCTTTTCTCTCTAATGTGATGGCAGGATTGGTTTGTTGCTATGGCACCTAGCCAAACGATGTACCTTTTCTCTGTCCTTACGGAACACCTTACCAGATACAGCCCCCAGTGCCGAATTAACTATGTAGAAAAAAGTAGCATATGCTACAGGCCCCGCAATTTCAAGGGCCCCACGCTAAATACTCATAATCTAACAATTTCGATTCGTAATTCTGCAATTGCTCTATTACTATACTGCCTTCAACTTTTATTTTTGCTGGGTTACCCATTTTAGCCAATTATCACCTTTTAATAATTAGGGTTATTATTTTAACACAGTAATTAATGTACAATGCTTTAAATACAAAGATTTTTTAAACTGAAGTCATAGCCACTGCACAGATCAAAATGGAAACTAAGTAATACAAATACTGAAATATCAGACCTGATTGTTATATTATCTGGCAGTATAGCAAAAGAAAAAAAAAATGTATACGTTTTAATATTTATTTGCATTTAAAAAATGTAGGGCCCCTCTATAACATATGGTACAGGCCCTGCACTAGTTTAATCCAGCCCTAGCAGCCCCTGGTTCCAAAGCACCTCAAGGTGTTTGATATGTGGCAAGTTGAAGCAGCAGTAACAACATCTGTAACAATTCTCCACCCCACTCTTCCACCTCATTCTGCACTTCCTCCCCCCCTCTTTCTTGCCTTTTTAATATCAACCCTTTTTTTTCCTGTTAAACGTACTGCTTTTCTCTCTCTTTCTCTTGGTGGTAAGCTCACTTCCAAATGTTTTCTTCTTCCCTACACCCACATATGAGGAACCGAAAGAGACCAGCCTCGAAAGTAAGGAACCTTCACTCAAAACAACACAGCAAGGCCATTCAAGGGGTACTGGCGCCATGGGTGTCTGTCATCAAAATCTTCCTTCAATCAGGGTTGCCATTTGGTATTTTTCAAGACCAAAATAGGCCAAATTTGGTATTGAACAAAGCTATTTAGTTCTGAAAAATAAAGATTTGGTACTGAAGGAAAATTTACAAAAAGATTACGCACAAATTATGATACAACGTAGATATACATGAACAATGGATAAAAAAAAAATATCTTAATCCATTTTTCCTGCAAGCTTAGTCTGAATATGGATTTTAAGTTATTTGCTTTTCTGAGGTTATGTTTTCACATAATCCCATATATAGATTTTAAAAAAAACATTTTAACATTAGGCATCTGAAAAGTAGTTCCCTATTTTTAAAACTGAGAAGAAAAAAATAATTTAAATTCATTTAAATATATTTTAAATATAAAAAATACATCTTAAAGTTTCATGTAAAAAAGATTTGAAAATAGGGAGCTATTTTTATATTGGTACCAAAGCTACTTTTCCCAAGACCATACAAATTTGGTCTTGTATGGCAAAAGACATCTGGCAACCCTGCCTTCAATACCTACCATCAAAATATTCCTTTAATGATTATATGTTTATCTTTTCTCACTCTTTCCAATTCTTTGTCCAGGCTTCAAAAACAAATTCAACACATGTGGCACAAACAATAAAACATTTTTTTTCAAATTAAAGAAAAAAGCATTAATGAAATAAACAATTTTCATAACACAAATCCTCACTTCTAACTTTTGTTTATACAATTGAACTCCTCCTTTGTGTTGTTCATATTGTTGCCACATTGTAGGTAATCCATTCTACAGCCTTTTTCAGATGAATAATCTATAAGGGGAGAGAAAGGTCTCTTTCCTTATGGATTATTCACCTGAAGAAGGCTGTAGAATGGTGTGGTCAAAACATTGCAGTAACAGCATCAACAACACAAAGGAGTTCAATTGTCCAAACAAAGCTTAGAATGTTAAAGACTCTTCTCGAAACTAAAGACAACAAATCTCAAATATTTTTTTAATCAATTTTTTTTTAGTGTTTTTCATTTGAAATAATCTTTTCAAGAAAATTTGTCTAATTTTGTTTATTTTTGTTGTGTACCTGTCTATTAATGTTTCTACTTTCCCCCTCCACTACCCCTGCCACCACTTGACAGCAACACATACAAAAATTGATATTGATGATATTAACATTCTAACTCAGTGGTTCTTAACCAGGGTTGTCATGCCTCCAGGGAGGGTAATTTCAAGAGGGGGCACGAGTCCGCAGGGAAAGTAAGAATTTCTTTAATTATTTTGAGAATTCTCTTATTATTCGCATAATATTGTGATGAATATAATATATTAAAAAATTGTGTTCACATATTTGCAGTACCCATTTCAAACTAATCATTTGGTTGGAGATGGGTGCGGACAGCATGGTGGTAAAAGGGTTAAGAACCACTGTTCTAACTGGAATGCATTTATACATATATATACTTATATGTAGACAGAAGACTCAAGTCTCATCCATACAGCAACCCATTGCATCTGAAGAAAGCATTAGAAGACAATATATACTAGCTGAACTCTTGAACTCTTGGAAAGTTCATGGGTGTTTACAATTAAGATTATATATTATGCCTCTGCTCTTGTCTCACTCATTGCCTGTATCTTCTCATTCACTCCCTTATCCTTTCTAATTTTCATTGCCCTAAGGAAGGTGTGTGTGTGTGTGTTATGCTGGTACACTTTAAAACCTCATTTGTCATTTAAGTTTTAACACTTAAATTCATACACCTTGAAATTGCTTGTAATTGACAATCTTCAGTGAATAGCATAAAAAATAGTGGAAGTCTTCTGTGAATTGAATAAAAAAAATTTCACCAAATGGTCAAAAGGGGATAAATTTAATCAGAAGTTATTCCCCTGAAATTGATATTATATTCTTTGTATGAATTTAAGAGTGATATTTTGGAAATTCAGCATTCCATTTTAAATGATAACTTTGATCAGCAAAGACTTTAAGTTTGGCTAAAAATTTTAAGAGGACAAATTGTATTTTCAAATCAATGAATAATTTCTGAATGGCATATGTGTAAAACGCTCTAATAAAACAAAATAACAAAGATAAGGATTCTAGTCTGAATAATTCATAGAATAATATCTTTTCAAGAAAAGTATTTGTTTGATACCAAACCCGCTGACACAGATATTTAAAGAGGAGTGGGGGTTTTGTGTTAGGGATGGGATCAGGTAGGGAAGAGACACAAAAGAAGGGTCAGTATATCTTCCTGCTTCTGCTGTCCACTAGGCTGCCTACCCTCACCACCTGTGCCCATGTCCAGGGACATGAGTAAACCCCTGAATAACAAAAGGTTCACTCCACCCCAGGAAAGAATGAGTGGGTGATCAGATTCCACAAATTTTGGTGAACATAAATCAATCTCTTGCTCTGGGGTGGTCAGGGCGGAAGGGTGAGTTGTGCATCCTCAACTCATTCTGGGACCACTTCACCCCCCCTTACATACCACACCCTGTGAATGTATCTATATATGGGTTTTGTGCTGTTCCAAACCCATTATCTCTTGTCTCTGTCCTACAAATAGTGGAAGACATTCATTGTCATTCTTTGTATCATGTTACCATTTGTTTCAAAGTTTTTAGTATGGGGTTGGTTCGATCACCCTACCCCGCTCCCTTGCCAACTCTGGCCTTGTCAACTCTTCATTTCTTTCTCTCTCAAAATCATCTCTCTTCCTTCAAAATTGGATTAATAGCTTTTGCCAATGTCTTTTGCTCGCACATATATAATCTCCATCAAACCCCCTACTTTTCTAAAAAAAATCATTTTTAGAAAAGATTTTAGTTTTTATTTACTCTGGAACAACAACAATCATTTACTTTTCTGTTATTTTTCTGTATTTTCTTCTTTTTTTTTTTTTTACACCCCTTTACCCATCTACCTCTCTTCTCTCAAGCAGGAAGATATATGTCTTTCCAGAAATACAGTAGAAAACTCTAAAGTTTACTTGTCAAAATCTGTTTTCTTAATTTCTCTTCTTTTCCCCATTTTTTTTCCTTGTCAGACTTAATACAGGTCAGTTTGGTCATTTATACATTCTTTATAATCTGTTAACTTTCAGATGTGCTAGCTTCTCTAGCACCAATTGCCATCACTGACAGGCTGAAATGTGAGTTATGTCCCTTGCTCAGTGTTGCCAATTTAGATGATTTTCATCTAAATCTAGATCTTTTTGGTTGTATCTAGATGTCAAATTGTTTAGATGATTTTTAATAAAATAAGTAATATTTTTAATAAATTAAGTAATATTTTGATAACGTTGTTTAAAATCACATTTAAAATCACATTTAATTTGTTAATAATACGTAATGTTTTCTAGATCTTAGATTTATATCTGGAGAATGTAGATGTTTTTGAACTTGAAATTAAAGTTGGCAGAACTGCCCTTGCTAGATCATCACATAAGAAAAGAACTAGCGCACATATGGTTTGACTTTCAGGCTTGTTTTTTTCTCAAAGGCTAAGCCTTTTCTCTTGGCCAATGTGTCAATGCATATTGGTCATCCATTTGCCCAACACCCTCCAAGCCAGCCGTCATCTCTCTGGTTGTGGTATATCTCAATTACAAGTTTATTCATCAATCCTAGCCCAATGCTTTCTTAGTGACAATGACCAGACCAAACTGCAACCTTTACTGTGGCTTTTCCTGCCCCATCTTTTCCCCATCTGCATCTCCGGTTTCCAAAAGTCTGGTTTATCGCAGCAGACACAAAAACTTTTCTTATAAATCTTGCTATACAATTGATTTTTATCAAACTACAGTCCAAGTTGGTGTTAACTTTATCCCCCCCCCCCATAACAAGAACAACAAGAACTAATCCTCATCTAATTCAGGGGAGTAAACTCTTCACTGATTGTCTATAATGTCAAGTTTTAACAAACCGATATATAAAATTAACATTTCCCTACCGTGATTTGAAATCTGAGCTAAACTGCCACGTCTTATATATTTACAAATGTATTTATTATATATACAATACAAAAGTTACAGTAATCATCTTCTGTTGGAGTGGAGTTTGACCCTGCAGTAACCTGACTTGTTACTGTATCTCTTTCAAGAATTATTTTTTAACTAGCTATCTGTGTAACCCATGATATCATGGGTAGGATCTATAAAACAAATGTCAAAACATTCACTCACTCTAATTGCTACACTTATAGTGACATAGCAAATGTTAAAAGAATATATAGGAATGAAGTAGATGCCAAAATTTCCACAGTATGTGCACGGATAAACTGGAAAAAAGGGATTGTCAGTGGTCAGGAGTAATGTACGCATTACGAATAATAGGTCTATTTTATGTATAATTTAAAGCTTCCTGACTTACCACATTATTTTTCTTTTCCGTCCCTTCATCACCAGTCTGGTTTTTCTTATATAATAACTATTGCTTTACCTATACTGTAACCCATTGCAGGCTTGAAATCATTGTTGTCCATCTCCTAGACTGGTTGCCAACATTAGCTAGAGAACCCAGTCTTCCCTCCTATTTACCCATGAGAGAGAAGAGATGCATTCATTCCTTTCCCATTGTTGATGATGCTTATGAATCTAAACTTGCTTTGATCTGCATGCACAGGGTGGGCATAAAGTCTGGACACATGGGGTTGAACTGTGCATCGCTAATGATGGAGAACATATTGAACATGTCATTAAATCAAGTCATGCATATTTGCCTCTGTGACCAGACTTCATGCCCACCCTGTATTTTTTTCTTCCTCATCCTCATTGATTTTCCAACTTAGTCCTCAACCCAAGTTCTTTTGACTGCAGTCATGATTTTTCTTATTCTAATTTGTATTTTTATGATTTGTTCTGGCAAAGGAATAAACGAGGGGAAAAAATGTGTACTCTTCATGCAACTTTTTGCCATTCCCAGTTCCAAAACACACAAAACTCTGATCTCTAAGCCAAAAACTCATCTTCAACAAACAATAATAATCAATTAGGTATTGGTTGAGTCTCGGATTTTTTTTTACTCTCATCTCGGAATTTTCCCTTCCTTTCTTTCCCTGAAACCAAAAAACTTTGCTGCAAATCACTCATTTCATTTTGCGTTGAATTTCTTTTTTTGCTTTAAAAAAAATTTGAATCTTCTTCCCACAGCTCCAACCATTTTCTGCTTCATCTTTTCCAATTCTTCTTTCTTTTGTCATTTTCTGAGTACTGTAATAATGATTGCATATGAGATCCCCCACACTTTTTTCCAACAAAAATGTCTCAAAAGGTAAATGTAACCCACATTGTCCAGCCCTACATTGGGCCAGAACTTGAGTTTTAAAAAATGGGTGATAAATGAGAGGGATTCTCGGAAATGCATTTTTTTCCTTAATATTCCCTGCTGAAGTAAGGTGTGTGTGTGTGTGTGTGTGGGGGGTTCTTATATGCCATCAAATATGGTATATTCATCTTTTTACTATTCCTTACCTCCATAACCATCTTTCAACTGGCTTAGATCTTAGTATAAATACAACATTTTTAATGTGCAGTTTTCCTTAGTTGTAAGTATTAATTCATATATGTCTGTTATTCATTCTGCAAACAGGCCCTAGCAATGCGGCGTGGGGGTGAGCCAGTTGGCATGGACCTAAGGTTTTGAGGGGTCCTACTTCAGAGTTTATAAATTGATCTTGTTCTCTCTTCTGTTACTTGTAAATACATCATATACACTATATACATAAATCATGTGTTTTTAGCACTGATTACAAAAATACTTAATGGTCAGTTTGAAATGGGGTCTACATTTCCCATCTGACCTGGGTCTATAATCAGCTCTGCTCGGCCTTAACTGCAAGATTTGAAAATCCGTCACAAGTAGACATTTGTCGTCTACTTCTGACGAGACATGAATTTCACTGACAGCATTCTGAGTGCGTGTCAAAATTTATCTGAAAATTCCTTGCCTCTGCAGATGTGTTACACTCATGTACTTCTAGTAGTGCGACGATCGCCATCCTCTTCCTCATTAGAAGAGGATAGTCTGCTATTAATGGTCGGTCACCGGGAAGGTGCTGGCGTGGCTGCTGATCATGGTATAGCAGTCACAGAGTGCTCCTTGTACACCTAAAGCGAGACAGTGTATTTGCATGCAAGTAACCGTGCACTAAGGGTGGCAACGTCAGCTTGTGAAGATAGCGATGAATGGCTACTTGCCTTCTTCATGCTGCACATGCCGCCATCTTCACATTGGCAGACAAGCATCTGCTGGTTGCAGTTATTCCATGCCGCTATCAGTGCATCGACAGTGACCGCATTAAATCTAACTGATTTGAAGAAGGGGATCTTCATTATTCCTTCTTAGTAAACATTTTTTCCTTCTTTAGCATTTTTCTTGAAATTCTGTTGACGTCATTACTCGTTAACCCTAGAATACATTCAAGTATACAAATTCTTTGTGTCCGAGCAGCCTTTGACTCCCTCTCTCTCTCTCTCTCTCTGTCTGCCTCTTTATCTTTTGTCAAGATTTGCCTGAAAGCATTTTTTGAAAGAGGCAGTCTCTGTCTTTCTTTCTCTCCATCTCTATCTTGCTCTATCTCTTTTTTTATTATCCTTTTCATAGTAATTAGGGTCTCTTTCAAAATCTTCTCTTTCCAATTGCCTTGTATGCATACACTACCCCACTCTCAACTCCTTAAACTTTTTCTCTTCTCCTTTCAAAAGAGCCTGA
>VCCN01006352.1:99235-114767 GCA_006491835.1 Architeuthis dux | reverse complement strand
CAAAGATTTCTGATTTTTGTACATCACTTTTCAATGTTCAATTGTGTTTCAATATTCTTTTTCGTATTCTTTAATCTTTGGTCCAAATTCTGTCTATTTTGAAATATATTGGATACTTTTTGGAATACACACACATGTGTGTGTAAGGTATGCCTCATGCATATAGATTAAAGAATACATGAGTTTTTCATGATTGATACCTTACCACTGGTATCTATTGACTTTCTTCAGATGCATTTCAGGAAGGATAAAAAAAAATGATCCAAAGTGTCAAACTATTTTCAAAGCCAAATAACAAGCAAAACAAAAACACCCCAAAACTTTAATAATTGCATATACTTACAGAAAGATCCACACCGTATATGACTCTACAAGCACCAAAGCTGTTACTTTTACTACCTTAACCACTTATAATTATTATTATTATTATTATTATTATTATTAGCAATGTATAACAGAGAATTTGCTTAAACACTAAACACAAAACTTTAAAGTATTATTCCCACAAAAATCTGTCCTTTTCCCCATTTTAAAATTTGCTTAATTTTTGTGGTTTGTGTTTCAGTTGGGCTTTGTTTTTCTTTGTTTAAAAAAAAAAAAGAAATTGCTTGTATATATTTTGTTTTTTGTTCAGTAAACTTTTCCTTGTTTGCTTTAAAAAATGTATAAATGTATTTTTTTCATTAAAATGTTAAATTTTAACAAAAAAATATCTTATTTTAAGAAAAAAAATGTTTTTGCTTTTATGTATAAAAAAAATCTTTCTTCACCGAAATAATTTTTTCTATTTAATTTCTATAAATTTTTTCTTATTTTCTATTTTTTCCAGGGGGTGGGTATTTTTTCTTTTTACATTTCATTCATTTCATTCCCATTCAACTTTTCCCCCACCCACTCTTTCTTTCCTTCTTAAATCTCTTTAATTTAGAAATAATAATGAAAAAAAAATCCTAATAATAACTTGGCATAACTACTTAAAATATAAATTTTAACAAGTCCTTTTAAACTAATTGTTCTACAAAATCCTAACTAACACTACTAACATCAAACAGAATACATTTTCATTGCACGATTTTTGTGTATATTTTAAAACTAATACTTTTCTAGTTGATGTTTTCAATGCACCATGACATTTTTGGCAGAGTTGATGTGTATAACAATTTTTCTTTGCAAGTCGGGTGGTGGTTTACTAATCTACGCTGCGTTTAGCTTTGCTACTTTCTTACTCCCATTTCATCTCTCTTTCTTCTTTAAAAACAAAATGCTTAATTCATTATAATTAACTGCTTGCTAATAATTTTACTCCTAACTTGTGCCTATGGGTTTTTGGTGAGATCACTGTAGCCACCTACAGTGATGTTTGTGTGCTTTTAACAACATTTTTTAAATGTATGTAATTATCTTTTACCTGCCCACAATCTGAATCCATATGAATTCTTAGCAACTCCAAAAGTTATATGCATAAAAATAATCCAATTTTTAAAAATGCAAACAAAACAATTTCCTTTGCAGAAATAAATTAATAAAATCCAGTCAAATAATTTTAAATATTCCAATAGTTTGTTTTTCTATATTGTAACTTTTCTGAAATTTTTCATACCCCTTTTAAAAAAAGTCTCAAGCAGCAATTTGACAGCATAATCATTTAGATATCAAGGACTGATAACCAGAAGTGGTTTTATGTCCATTCTTAAACAGTTTGGACATAAACACATCTGGTTGTCAATCCTAGATTTTTTAAATTAAAAATATGTATTCAGATTATGAGGCAAGGTGACAACTTTCTGTAAATACCATTGTATAAAAAGAAAAATGAGATTTTATTTTTCCATGTGATTTTTTTTCTTCTTCTTTAATTCTGTAGATCTTTATGCTTAATTCAGAGATAAGGAACATTGCTGGTAAATGCAATGCATGGTTCCATCTAATGAATGGCCACATTGATGGAACTGCATTGCATACCATTCTTCACAATCTTAGTTTGAAACGTGTTCTAAGTTTCATCAATTTGTACTTTTCTCTTTATAACCGAAAGGAAAGATAGTTACTGAACCCCACCTATTATGTTTTTAACTCTTAAATTCATATAAAGAAAAGAAAATATCAATTACAAGGGAAATAACTTCTGATTGAAATTATCTCCCTTTCACCATTTCAAAATTCAATTCAGAGTTCCACTGTCTAAAGCGGTTTATAAATTTAAGAGTTAAAATAAATAAAAAATGTCAGTGTTTTAATGATGTAATTATACTTTTTTAAAAAAATCTTTGAAAATTAATTTGACAGCATAAGCATTTAGATATCAAGTAACCACTTTCAACAGAATTCAAAAGAAAATTCAGACATTGTCAACCCTGTTAACCCTTTCAATACTTGGAACATATATATCCCAATGTTTCTATGACTGCTGGGATATATATGTCTAATAGATCTCTTCTAGATGCCTACTGGGACATTTTTATTTCAACACCTTAACTCTTAAATTCAATTTAAATGTTAATATCAAGGGAATAACTACTGATCAAAGTTACCTCCCTCTCAGCTTTAGGTGAATTTAAACAATTTTTAGCAAACTTTTTTCCCTCCACAGTAAAGTTCCACTGGAGCAGTATCAAGCAGTTTATGACATTAAGAGTTAATAGGTTAGTTTTGAAAGGGTTAAGACCATATCAGTATATGAGCAGCCACACATAAGTGTCCAATGAACCATTTTTAAAAAGTTGATATTCTTTTCATTTTATTTTGAAGTTTGAACACTCTGTCTTATGATTCATATGGTTCAAACTTCAAAATAAACTGAGTATTGTAGCTCTAAAAATAACGAAAATATCAACTTTTAAAAATGGTGCATTGGGCACTTATCATACACGGCCACTCACATATGATTGAAAAAGTTGGGTCACATGCCCTACTCTACCCCCATTCAAAAATGGTCACCAAAAGGTACCAAAAATAAAATCTGGTTATTTCTCAAAGAAAAACCTTTTTTATTTTGATCTGAATTCTAACTAGGTGGTTGACTGGTATTTGATTTCGGTTATGCTGTCAATTTTGTCAATATTAGGCATTTAAACACTGACCAAATAGTTTCCTGCCAAAATTTGATTCTTTCCGCACGGCTAAAACCTTGTTTATTGTGTCATGGAGTGCCTACCAAATTCCGTTATGACAGTAATTTTTTTTTTTTTTTTTTTTGTGACTGACCGAGACTTGATTTGGGTTTTCCCCAACTCTCAAACCATTCCATGATGCACATTCCGAGGTCCGATTACCGTGTTGATGTCAATGTTGCTTTCTTTTTGTAAATTCACCTCCACCAAATTTCAGGCTTCTGCTCTGCATATCTCACTCTTAGATTTTACTAGTACATTGCTCAAATTATTTTGGGCATTTCAGTGTTGTCAGTGAAATTCAATATCTCTTCACCATTTCACTCTGATCAAGATTTCTTATTCGTTCACTGTTTTTTGTCATCAGTATAGCCTTTTGATCTCATCATTATCATTCATCTTCTTATATGATTTACGTTAGTTGTTAGTCTCATCGCAGGACAGGTTATAGACTATTAGATGTAGTCCTTGCATCCTGCATCTTGGAAAGTGCACTTGCAGAAAAAATGTTTTACGTTTAACTCTTAAATTCAATTAGGAATGGTATCAAGCGGTTCATGAATTTAAGAGTTAAAATTCAATGCATTTCTAAAATTGGTCATTACATGTCAGAAACAGGTCTGTATATTAAGTTCTATTTATGTTCACCAAATAATATTTTTGGCAGCTGTGAGTAGCATAGCAGTTACCAGTGTGGAAAATGGAATCGGCGGACCAAGTTTGTGTTTAGGCTGCTTGCATTCACCTTGCAATATGCCCTTGGGAAAGGCATGAATCAAATTATCCCCCAGCTAAATAGCAAAGGCCATCTTGCTGGTCACAAACCCTGGTAAAGGAGTAGGGTTTGGTCTGGGGCTACAACTCCACCTACTTGCTAAAAGCTTAAACTAGAGTGTGTGGCATGGATTCTTGTTCAAACGGCTATAAAAGAAAAAACACTCCTAAACGCAATAAGGAGTAGAAGCTGCTACCAAGATAATTGGCGAATTTGATTGGTTCTTTAAATATTCAAACAAAGACCTATGAACCATAATAAAAACAATGCCAATATTTGATTTTTGCAAAGTGCAATATTTAAAATATATAGCTCATGTAACAAGACTACCTGCATTTTTCCATTCAGAAACAATTGCTATTTGCCAATGAAAAAAGAAATTCTCTAGAAATTGAGACAATGTTGGATTTATCTACCATGCAGATACAAAAGAAAAGGAGAAATAAAAAGGAGTTCATGTTTTTGATATGCCAACATTATCAGCATTTATAAAGACACTCTAGAGACACTCTAAAATGAGAAATATAATGATGCCACTGAAACCATATCAGCATCACCCAGCATGGTGTGTGGTGCAGCCCTATGTCCTACAAGGAGTCTACAGGTATAAAACAAAAAAATATTTTTATATCATCAATCTTAAATTTAAATTTTTAGGTTAAAATAATGAATAATTCAAGACTTTGGGGCTGGGTATAAAGTTTCATATTTAAATGAAACCTTGAAAGCATGGATTTGGTTAAGCACTTACAGCCAGAAGGAAAGTATTTCTTTTTAATTGTTAATGCTCTACCTGCAAGGCCACCAAAAGGGATTTTATAAGGTGGTGCAGAGTGGGTTTTCACTGCACTAACGCCCTTGTCCTTTAGCCATTCTGTTTTCAGATGCTATAACCCTTTTAGTCAACCTATTGTATTAAATGGTATATCATATCGACTTAGAAGTTTCACTATACAGCTCTACCCAAGAAACTCTTTTGGCCTGCTTTGGCCCTGATGCAAAGCACCAGCTGCCCCTCCCACCTATCATAGGCCTTGGTTACCTGATTGGAGAAAGTTATATGAATTGATTTCTTTCCTCTGATTTCCAACTCCTCCTGTCTCACCATTTAGTAATCAGGTTAAACAGTGAGCTGTACACTTTCTTTCTCTTTGAATTCATGGGACTGTATGAGCAGGTTCATATTTTGACTTTAGCTAATGTGAAAGTTTTCCTTTTCCTCTTTGCACTTAACTCCCTGCTTTGCTCACAATAGTATCAGAAACCATGTGACCTGTAAGAAAGGCTACTAATTGACCACAACTGTCCTAGAGAGGGGCACCAGGACAGGCACATAACCACTGACTCTGTCTCACCTCTGACCTCATCTCCATTAATAGCAACAGATTTGGGTGGTTGTGTGCTTCAAAAAGAAAAGCTTAGCAAAAAAAAATGTGTAATTCAAGGAGAAAGGGGTGGCTAAGTGGAGCAATCAGTACCTGACTTTTCCTCCAGGTTTGCATAGAGGTGTGGGTGGCGTTTTTTTATCCGCACCATAATTATGCTGTTTACAAGCAAGGAGGGTCAATTCTGTCTTCATTTAATAATTATGGTCTTGGCAAACCTTGGCAGACCCATTTTAAGGTTTGGGCAGGGTTGCCATATTGGGCTTCAAGGGGAAATAATCCAAACTTTATCTCCGACTTACCCAACACAGGCATTGGAATATAATCAAATTTGGAAATCGAGTCTGGAGGTAAATGTTCAATACCAGCCTCAAGTCCTGTATCACTGTTGAAAGCTGGTATTGAACCTCTGCCTCCAGGCTTGTTCAATTTCCAATGCCTGTGTTGGGTAAGACTTGGAGATAAAGTTTGAATTATTTCCCCTTGTAGCCTGGTTTTGGGATAACATTTTAATGCTTTTTTGTTGTTGTTTTTTTTTTTTTTTTGAACTGGTAGGAAAAGTTAAATATACCCTTCTGTTTCAGGAAGAGGAACTATACAAACATATAAAAGTAATTTAAAAAAAATTGTTTCATAAAGAAAAGTGTGTTTTGTGTCTACGATAAAGGGAAAATCCTTATTTTATTTCTGCTGGTGGTCTGTATTGTAAACTGCAATATTTCATGAAAGGCATTGCTGTAGTATTCAATAATTCCACTTATAGTTATATTTATGTAGCATGTGCACTCTCACAAAGAATAGTTGGATGCAGTTCTCTCATTTCAGAGTCATGTTCTGTGCCAATCTCAGTGACAAATTGTGTCTAATGATTGTTTACTTTTATTGATAATAGCTGGGGAGTCTGTTGCATACAATCATTGTTGGCCTTATTTCTTTCTTGTAGAGTTTGTTTGATAAAGATGAAAGGTTGCCTTGTGTGTTTATATGTTTGAATGAATTGGCTCCTTGATAACGTTTGCTCTTAAACAGACTTTGTTTTGACATTACCTACTTTAAAATTCAGCCTCCAAAGATTTGGCTCTCCTCTATGGGGTGGAGCAAGATGCCATGATGGCATGAAAGGAAGGGCAGTGGAAGTTTGGGGTAGGATTGTGAAGCCATCTTCCTGACAAGCTCAGCTAAAAATGGTTCTGCTAATAATGTTACTTTTATCACCAGCAAGTTATATTTTGTCTTTCTTTCGAATGTGAGGTCGACCTTAAAAGCTTTTTTTTATTAGGTTTAGCTGCTAACCCTTCCCAGAAGCTATTGAGGATTTTATATATATACTTTTTAATTTCTATTATGGGTTTTCTGCCTTCAACACTATTCTGGGGCACCTGCTCTATTTTGGATGTCTTTCTCATCTTAAAGGTCAACTACCCTACCATATGTCTGCTATTTTTTCTACCTGTTTCTTTAACTTTTAAATCTTTACTCTTATTATTCTTCATTGTCTTTTTTCTGTGCATGTTTTTTTTTTCTCGACTATTTTCATCAGTTAGTGTGTGTCTAAAGAGAGCCACAGTTGCACCTTGGCCTTTTACTTATGTAAAGCCATCCTTCTACTCTTCTTTTGGGGCTGACAATAGATCTCAAACCTCAGAATCAACAGAGGCACATTAGGATGGCTCTTATAAAGGCACTGGGTTTAGTTTTTAATCTTATTATTTTTGCACTCGAAGGTACAAGGCAGTTGGCTAGAATTTCTTTTAAACCTAAGGCAGCCAATATAATGCATCCATTCAAAATAAAATTAAATGAATAAAAAATTAAAAGATTAACCTTTTTATTCAATCCACAGTGGAGTAGATTCACATGCAGCCTGATGCATGCACATACACACAGAGCGACTGAGAAATAATCAAGATATATGATTCTCAAAACTGAACACTCATTTGTCTGTATCCTAAATAACTTAACTTCTCATCTATACTGAGTGTATTCTGTTCTTGTTTGTATCTTTTTGTAAAAATAAAATGTATAGCAATTAAATATTTTACTGTGTAAGAAAAAAGGCGTGTTCCTTGAGTACACCCAGTCATTTCCTTTTTCCATCTTGAACAGTTTGATAAATATTCCCTTTTGTATAGTGTCAGGACATCCTAGAGCAATATTTGGAAGGATCACTTGCCCTAACACTATCTTAGACTACATTCATGTAGGATGTTTTGATTTAAGGCTCAGAAATTTAGTCTAAGCTGAATATTGTCTTTAGACCTGATAACATGGTGAGGAGGAGTGTCTGGTGGTTTGGAATTTATGTCCCTTCAAGAGCAGTTTGTCTTAGCCGGGTTCTGCCTTTCTATTGCGGCTGTCTGAATTACAACATCCTCACACCAGATACAACTAGAGAGTGTTTCCTTCCTCATCCTTTGATTCTATCAGTCTTCTGTGTGGGTGTTGTCGGTGTAGGAAAGGACATTTTAGGCCACAGCTAGGTAGGGCCTGCATCCAAGAGTTACAACTTCAACTTGACCTCTCTACTCTGGTGCTGAGGGCTAGGCTGCTGTTTGTAGTGCTTGGTCAGTTTATCTGTCCAACTGTTGAGAAATGGTCTGTCCACACGAACTTGCAGAATTTGATGAATGGATTCGGGGTTCTGGAATTGAAGACTGAGATCAGAATGGATCCGTGGAAGTTTTTCTCCCATTCCTCCTTGTCACATTCCTTCAAAGTTATGTGGAGCTGATGAATGCAGTTTATTGCCATTGTTCCTTGGAAACCGTTTCAAATTTCCACTCGTTTTTCTTGCTCGAGTCCTAAGCATTTTCCTTGTCTGAAAATTGACTGATGGACTTGAGTCACTGCTGACTCTTCCCAACCAGAGCTGTTCTATTATCTACTAATCTAATTTAATACAACCAGCAATCTAAATTAACTTGTCCTCTTTTTCTCTTCTTTTTTTTCCTAAAGGAGATTGTCTTTCTTGGCCTTTGGACCGTTGAACCTTTTCCTTATTAACATTAATCAAAAGAGGACAGCAAATTAACAAAAACACTTAAGAAAAACCTGACTGAAAATAACCTTAAATATCTCCACAATAAACGGAGGTCAACTTCCCTGAATGTAATGACAGTCAACTTTTTGTCTTCTCTTTGCCTCTTTAAACTTTGACCTTAACCACAGGGTGATTTGTATCTTTCTAGGTGCATCTCTTTCTGGGTCCAGTATAATAAGGAATAGGTGTTTAGGATACTTGAAGTAGAAAGTCATGATCAGTTATGATTACAATACAGCTATTACTTCTTCCTGCCGGTAGGCAACTATTTAGAGAGTTACCTTCTCTTTCAAGTCAAAGGTCAGATTAGAAATAACAGTGTAAAAAAAAAAATGGACCTACCTTGAGGCTTGGGTAGAAGGGGTATGTGCTTATCATTGGTTTGTGAACAGGCTGGGAACATTGTTGACAGGCTAGGACAACCAAAGGGGTTTGATGTGACAATCACGGGTGAGGGAGACAGTATGGAGGTGACCCTACCTTTAGGGATACCGGGCTGCTTGTTTTGTTTAGCTTTGTATTTGGCCACCCTTACCCTGAACTTAAATTTGTGTGGCCTTGGTCTACAACATAATCCTTCATAGCAACTTTTCTGTTTTTTACCCTTTTCAGCAAGTAGTCTAAATGACAGGTTAGGAAAAAGAGCTGAATCTTAATGTTTTCTACTTATGCATTTTGCTGTGGTGAACCAAGACTTGAGAGGCTCAATTAAACCCTTGCAAAGCAGGGTCAATAGGTACAGCAGGGTTTATTTTCTCCTTTTGCATAAGGCTTAGGGTTTGTTCCTTGGACAATATGTTCCCTTCAATTTGCCATCTCCTTATTATTGTAATGAGCTGCAATGGATCTGTACTTGATGACATTTGGAGACTCCTAGGCATATAAAATACATCTTTATTCCAGGAGGGGTTATTCAGGAAAAAAGTATCTATGATGGTTAAGGTTGAATATTCACAATTTTAAAAGCATTTTTTAATGTGCATCATATGTAATGCCAAATACAATGATTTCTATTTAAAATTTAGAATTGGTTATTAAGTAGTGTGATCAAATTAAATCATTGTTAGTGTCTATAATTTTGAGATGAGTAATTAAATGGTAAATAAAGATGGCAAAGTATCAGGCAATTGGGGAAGATAAGGAATGATGATATAGTTAGATTTGAATTGAGGACTAAAGGTTATGTGGCCTTATTGATAAGGCAGTTGTCATGGCATGACAAGCTTCCCAAGGAAAAGGGATGCGATTTCGAGTCTCACCAAAGGATCTTTCTTTATTTCTGATTCACATTGCTTACTAATGGTCATAGAATTATGTCATACAACTTTCTTTGGTTAAGCCATGCCACTGTCTATATTACATCAGATTGGGGCTGTTTAAAAGCAATCCTAAGATAAGCCAAAAGTGTAACCAGATTGATTGCCTCTACCCATAACCTTGGGCTCTTCTTGAGCAGGAGCATAGCTGGAGATTTGGGGACCAGGGAGCTTGATACCTTGAGAACCCCTCCAATATTAGTGCAGTGGTTCCTAACTTTGGGGTTGCGATCATTATATAATGTTAGTAGAAATGCAGTAGGTGAATTATTATTCATAAAGCTGTTGGGCCCCTCCCTCCACTGGGGGCCCGGGGGATAATTTAAAATCTCCCCGACCCCGCCTCAGCTTATGCCCCTGCTCACAAGTTAGAACACTTCTCTGCTCCTACCCACTCAAACTATGCATATCTATGCTACATGTTCCTTCCTTTCTCCTCTTGTTCTAATTTTTATTTTCATTTCCGACTCCTCCAGTCGTGATGGCATGATAGGGAGCTAATTAGCATTTCATTGTTCAATTTAATCAAAGCTCCCTAACAAGAAGTCAAGGAGCTGGGCTGGCCGCACGTAGATGAAGAGAGGGGAAAAGAAAGTAGTATAGATTGGCCATTGCTTTCTCTCTGTCCTCATCTCAAGGGAGGTAACTCTTAAGGACGAGGGACTTGAAGAAGCTTCATATCAGACTCTCTACATTCTTCATGTTGTTACTTAATGATACTCTCCTCCCAGCTCTTGTTTTTCTTTAGTTTTTTTTCCATTTCAGTGTAAAAATGAGGTCTTTTTGAGTTGTTTTAATAAAGATAGCAGTTACCAACCCAGGCTTGGTCAAATTTGTGCATAAACACACATACACATTTATAGAATGCTTGTGCATGTATAATATAAAAGCACAGTGTTAACTTCACACTAATACCCTTGGGAAAGGCATTAATCCACTTCTCCCCTGGGTAAATAGCGTGACAGTTAGCGCCCTTTAACCCTGTAAGGCAGTCCATCTAGGGCATCGGGCTAGATTTTAAACAATGTAATAAAACTTTTAGGTGCGCTACCATCTCTAGTACCGATCACTAACTGACAGACATGCCCAAATGAGAGTAGCATATGAATATTGTATTTACTCTAGTACAATGTGATATCTACTGTAATGCGACCCCACTTTTTGTAGCTAAAAATCAGTAATATATATATATTAGGATGTCCCAAAATTAATGTCTGTTCTATCTAAGGGAAGCAACTCGGCACACCTAAAATTATCTGTAAAATTGAATACATGAGTATAATGCAGTGCCCTCCCCTAATGCATCTGTGGTCCGTCTTTCGGGCTTGTTTAGCAAAAATGGGTGGCGGCTGGCGATGTAAACCCAAACTCACTGACCTAATAATTGCTTAATGAGTCTTTTTAATGTAAATTCTTTCCCACCCACTCATCCACAGTAGATGTTACATTCTTTTGCATTCTTGGACTTTTCCAGAATGAGGGATGATGGATCACTTCTGCAGAGCCTGCCATACTATTCTGTTAGTCAATCATCTGGAATATTCCAGTGTCAAGAAATGTTGTATAACTAGCGATATTTATACACTATAAAAATCTGAATTTATTTTCAAGACAAGATGAAATATTAATCAAAGAAATAAAGAAATCACTCCATAGATTTCAGATCCAAAATCTAGAATTCTTGTGCTGATGAATTTTTCTCAGACCTTCTGGAATTTCTTAAAGGAATTTCCTTTTCAAATAGCAACACAAAAGGCATTCATTCTATCTTCACATTTTGCCAGCAGGATAAATTTTCCATTTAACTTTTTCTCTGGCTTTCTCGTTCGCTCGGTCTCTCTGTTCCAATGCCTTCCTTTTTCTAATTAGAAAAATAAATAAAAGACTTTTGAGAGAATATCTCCTTAGAATTTGCAAAGAAGATGAAAGTGAATAGAATATATGATGTAATAATGAGAATTAAAGAAAAAACTATAAGCTAAGAATTGCTGGCTTTTCTATATCTATCAAAAGTGATTTTTCTTTGAGGGAAAATTCTTTTGCATAAGATAGTTGATCAGGATAGGTGATGTACAATAATCAAGGCCTAGATAAAAAATAATTAAACAAAACTAAATCTTTAATTTTAACAGATTTTTTTTTCTCTTCCTTTTGCCTGCATTTAAAAAAAAATTCAGCTTGTTTATCAATTCTAAATGAACAAGTACTTCTTAACGAACATCATTCTTTTATTACATACTTTGAAAAAGACTGAGCCATAGAACTTCGGAAAAATGAAAAGAAAAAGTAATTTTATTAATTTCTTTAATTTCATTTTCTGTTTATTTTATTTGGTTTTGTTCGTTGCTGCGATATTGACAGGGAGAATGAAATTCAAATTTAAATGTATTCAAACTTTTGCTCACAAAAGCAAATCTTACAATGACTCAGTGTCTCTGATTTCATTAAGTCATTATTAATTTTAGTTTTCTATGAAAGAATTCTGAATTGTCCACTTACCATTTGCCAAAGGGGAAATAGTATTCTCTATGGAGAAATTCAATGCCAACCTCTCTTTCTCACCAGATAAAACTTTGTTTTGCTCTCTCTTTCTCTCCAGATAAAACCTTCTCTTAATCAGTCTCTATTCTCACTTGTGCAATGAATAATGATTATTAATTATAGAAAATTCACTTGTTTTTGTTGCTGCCTTTCAATAAGAAAGTTTTAAATTGTTTAATTGCTTTTTCACTCTCTGATCTGAAATCATCTTCTGCATCTGAAATCCCAAGATAGAACTGGAGATTGAAAAAGAAAGGCCATGAGAAGCAGAATTTACAAGCAGAATTACTAACCTCCCCCACTTTTCTTTATATCACAAATTGTGTCAAGGTCCAAATTAACTCTTAGTTTCATATAAGAAAATTTAGAAGTTAATAACAAGGGGAATAATAATCAAAGTTATCCCCCTTCCAAGTTTAGGTAAATTTTTAATTTCTATTCTATTGTCATAAGTTTAACAGAAGAGCTCTGCTGTCAATTAAGAGCGGTATCAAGCGGTTTATGACATTAAGAGTTAAACAGCCAGATTAGTAAATAAACAAACTACTTTAGACTTATCTAGATTCTCTCCTTCAAGTTAAAATTCTTTGGCCATACTTCTTTTTACTTGTCAATTCTCCAACTGTATACAACGTTACCAAATATTTGTGCTTTATTTTTTCCTACTCAAATTTTTGTTTTGTAATTTTCTTCTTGCTGTCAATTTTTTGAATGTACCAGACGTTAAAAAAAAAAGAAAGAAGTTCAGTCCTTGTCTTCTTGTATCATAAAATGTGTTAACTTCGGCATCAACTATTTTGCATTCCTGTTAACAGCTTCTCTACTTGGTTGGGGGAGAATGTCTCTTCCGAGTTTTCATCTGCTTCCAATGAAATCACTTTCTTACTCTTGAACCAATCTTCCAGAAAGCTGTCTACACTTAAGCGACTACTTCCTCCTCCCCCTTTCACTGCACCCTTCTAGTCTATATTGCCCCCCCCCCTACAAGTAAGGTTTGACATTCCCCCTGTCTATTGGCCATATATTTTCATATTCTAACCTCCCACCTGAACATCATCCCTTTTCTACCCACTACCAAATCTGTCTTTTTCTCTTTCTTCAAGCCTGCTAAGATCTACTTCTTTGGATTAATCCTACTGCATTTGGCAGTAGACATATGCCCAAAGTCTACATACTCTGTCATTGGTGAGTGCATGCAGCCTGAATGCACATATCCTTGGCAAATGCACAAGAGAGAAGGAATGTCTGAAAATCTATAGCTACACATGTATTCACTCTTTACATCCTTCACAGATCCTTACTCTGGTCGACAAAGCTAAAAGTGTACTGTGTGTCTTGAGGTTAAGCTACCCAAATGGTCAGCTGAATGAAAGGGGTCAACAGTAAAGGGAAAGAAAAAAAACAACTAATGCCCTTCCTGTCCCCACAACAAGTTCAAAAGAATTTTGACTTTTACTGGCAATAATTAGATTTGGCTCATTTGAACATGTAGACAGAAAAAAACAGGAATCTGAAAATATGGTTTCAAGAAAACAAGAAATTCCTTGAAGGTTTCTATATGTATTCATGTGTCTTCTAACATATCTGGTTCAGGAAATGTTTCATTATCCAAACACAAATATCTATTAGTAGTAGTGCCCTTAGGCTGGTTATGGCTTCAGCAATCCCTGCTTGGGCTCCACATATCACGTTACTTACTTGGCTTGTTTGTGATCTGCGAAAAAGACTTAGAGGCGACAAGCACCCAAAGTGGTGTCACTCACTTCACCCTCTGCTATTTTACCCATAGCTGGGGGGGGGGATGTATTCATGCCATGAAAGATCATGTGGCCATTCTGTAGAGTGTATTTATACATAGGTAGATCAATAAGTCTGTAGCCTAATGATAAAAAAGCATTTATTTTTAACATAATCTCCTTTGTCAATGCACTTAATTCAGTAGTGAATATTAATCACATTGACCAAATTATATACAGTAAAAATTTCAATTCAAAATTCAGCTAATAATTGTCAGACTACAGACTTGTTGATCCACCCTCTTATGAATAAAATCTTAAAGTATAAGTAGGCAAGTTCATATAATAAGCCAGATAAAAAAAGAAATTGTCTAAGGTGTTTGGAACTGTCTTTGTTTCTTTACTGATAGTATTCCTTTCACCGAATCTCAGTTTATCTATGAGTCCAGTCGCTATGTATATATCTTCTGCTGAAAGAAGATATGAATTTTTATCTTTGGAACGTGGCTCTGGGCATGCATACACTGAATGGACAGTGTGTCCCCCCATGGAAGTTATTTATAAGGACCAATCTATTATGAGCCTTTTTGCCTTCAACTGATTTAGGTAAATTCTTGAAATATAGTTTATATATTTACTAGCATAATACCCATAAAAAATAATGAGATTAATCATATAGTTTGGCACTTCTGCCTAGGATCAAAGTGTCACTTCTAGCCCTTTGTTCGAGTGTAGTATCTGTGCACTCCTTAAAAAGTGTTGCATACACTCAATACATATATATAAATGAGTCTCAATAATTAATAACAGATAATGCTACTATAAAATCTGAAAACCATAGATGTTTCTATAATCCCCAAAATAATGTTTTACTAATTATCAATCACATAAGAGATTTGTTTTTTGGGCTTGTGGAAAAGTCTAGTCTTGATGTATTAAAGAATTTATTTAGTTGTCAATTCTAGGCATTTTATTTGTGATAAATGACTATTTGTAAGACTTAAATTGAAAGCAACTTCTGTAGAAAAAATATATGCATTCAATCTGATATCAAGCAAGATCAGTTGAACACAGTTGTTTAAAAAAAATAAAAAATAAAAAATGTGATGGCCAGACGGGTGTGTGCATTCATGCACACATACTCTTCCTCCCACACCGACCACAGAGCAGGGTAGAGTTAATCCATTCTGTTCTTGTTTTTTTTAGTGGGGGGATAATTTTCTTTCCCTCTCTTGTATCGGCGTCCTTACCCCATCCATTTTCAAGATGGCTGTACATTCCTCTTATCAGACAGCCTGTTATCTCTTTCTCTTGAAATCCTGTTCCCTTTTGCATTAGCCAAGAAAACCTGCCAAAAGCAAAAAAAAAGGGGAAAAAGAGAGGGGGGGGAGAGAAAAAACGTCTGGCAGTTGTTAGATCTTTGTTGAGTTGTGGACATCACCCATGAAAATTGCACTGCCAACATTATAGAACCCATTTCCAGCTGGCCTTCGAGGACTCACTTAAGTGATTGCACATACACACACGTATTATATACCAGGCACGGATCCAGAGGGGGTCCAGGCCCCCTCACCCCTGCTCGGGGAAAGCACAGTTAAACAAATTTTTAAAAATTTAAGATTGAAAGAT
>VCCN01006352.1:74679-90716 GCA_006491835.1 Architeuthis dux | reverse complement strand
ATCCTCTCACTCCTTTCAGGTCCTCAGCTCTTTCATGCCACCACTCTCTCACTGCTTTCTGGGCCTCTGCTCCATCATGTCCCCCTCCTTTTCTTTTTTGACTTTGTTTTTGTTGCTTGCTCTGTCCTCCTGGTTGCTCTAATTTAGAGTGACTTTACCTTTATCATGCTTTTTTCCCATGCTGTGAGTGTGTTTGGCCTGGGGGCCAATTTTGACAGGAGCCCAAATCTTTCCATGTCTCTCCCAATTCAGTGTTTTGTAAATAATGAAATTTCACTTTTCCAAAAAAGAAAAACATTCAACCCGTTTGTGCAGGACCCTTTGATGGCTAGTAACAACAACACTAGCAGCAATATCACTGATAAAAAGACAGCCGGCAATAAACATATTTAGATAAATAATTTCCACCATCCTTTCTCCCCATTCATGTGTTGCTGTTTCGGCCGACATCTGGCTATTTTGCTTGTTCAATTATGTTTCCACTACGGAAGAAGAAAGAAAGGGAATAAAACTAAAACTAGCTACTCTAACTCTTTTGAGCAAGAAATGGGGCATAATTTTTTTTCCTTAGTTTTTGAGGTTATGAGCAAATAAAATAAATTTCATGTGATTAGATTTTCACCTAATTTCTGGGCCAGCAAAAATGAAAGAAAAAATATTTATATTCTTTTCCTTTCGTAAGCATTTTTCTTATAACATATGTAAAAACTTTCAGTCTTCTATTCACTGACTTGGCATTTTCTAGAAGAGTTTTCAGACACAAGCAGGGCTGGCCTTAGGTAGCAGCAACACTGGCAGTCAACAGGGTGCCAAAATGCTAGGGGTCATCTCTTGTTTGCCTGAGACAGTAGGACATTCCAAATTAAAATGGGAAAATGAATAAATTAAATAGAATAAAAACTGTCAAAATAAAAAAAAATTCCCTGATGTGAAGTCAAGATTCTTTTAGGAATATCTGACAGTTAAATACTTTTTGTGTGGTGAAACTAAGGTGAACAATTGGCAAAGGAATTTCTCATGACTGACGACAAGCTCAGTCAGGCTTTAAAGGGTGTCATAATTCAGCTGCCTAGGGCACCCAGAACCCTAGGCCTGGGCTTTCCCACAATCTACTGAGTATAATCAGCAAATTCTATTAATTTTAAAGCATTGATAATTACAATTATTCTTTTTTTCAATTAGACCTAGCAAAATCTGATGCTTTGATGCCAAGGAATATTTATCTCAAAATCTAAACAAAACTCACTTGTGTACAACATTCAAGTAGTGGATAACTAGCATAAAAACATGAGGAAAATCCAATTTGATCTCTTCTTCCCATCTTTGATGTTAATAGAAATTAACTGCAATAAGTGTAAATAAGTTATTCTATCTTAGCAACACAGGCAATACAACTTGTTCCATAATTAACATGGAAAAGTTATAGACAATGAAAGCACTATTTTTACATTGCTTTCTTTACACTGCTTTCTTTGGAAAAGGAAGAACAAGGAGATGTTAAATCTAACAGGCATTGTGTTAAAAGTTTAACAGAAAAAGGTCATTTTTCAATTCTTAAAATCTTGGTGAGATTAAACACATTCTTTTCCTCTGATTAATTGGGTTTGTGTATTTGTGTTGTCCCTTTTGTGTCTTCAATGTCATTTGTTTGTACATGCTTACGTTTGGTGCCTTGTTTGGATTTGGATTTTGAATTACTTCTTAATTAGACTTCCTTCTTCAACCAATCATCCCTACCATCAGTCTTGCTGTTGCAAAGAGAACCTTATTAAGATTATTCAACTGTTTGAATTTTTGTTTCTACTTTAAATATTTCTTTTGCTTTTCCTTTTTCAATGCAGGATCATTTTTCTTGGAGTCTAACTAATTCCACACCTCATATATCTTCCTCTTTCCTTCTCCATGGGTGACATTTAAAATTCTAGACATGCCCAAAAGGCAAAGTTCCCCTTTCCCTCGTCATTCTCTTTCCTCTGAATGTCTTTCAGTGTTGATGGTGGGCTTCTAAAATTCTTCATAAGGGATGGATGGGGAACAGAAGAGTCATATTCCTTTTTCCTTTCCATCTCTGCCAACTGGAGTTTTTCAGCCTTCTTCCCTTACTGACATATTATGATGGTTTTTGCTCTGCAACCATTTTTTTTCTGAAACTGATGTCACAGAGCTTCAGTTTGAGGATGACATTGACAAACTCCTGGTGCATCTAAGATTTCATTTTTTTAAATTCAGATTGATGATCCTTCCTCTATGATCTTTGTGACATTTCCCTTGAGAAAGGCCAAGTGTTCAAATTGGTTGTTGGTATTACAAAGTGCAGTGTCACCAGGAAATAATAAGGTTTTGTAGCAATAACATAAGAGATGAGGAATAAAATGTTTAGGGAATATTTTGTATTGATTAGAAGTCTGTGTTTTTCTATTTGTCATTATCTTAGCCGGTTGATTTGTTGGTATTAAGACAAATGAATTGTAATGAATTAAGAATTCAAAGAGGCAATTAGCATTAGCGCAATAAAAGGAATTCTTTTCACCTCCCTTGACTTTAATTAAATCATGGTTCTGCATTTGCAATACATTATATTTAGTTAAACTATATTAATTTATACCTGCTGTTCTCAGCCTTATTAAGAAGTGTAAAGGATTGTTATCTTAATAAGAAACTTGGACACAGTCTTTGCAAGTCTTTCCATGAAATGCAAAAAGGCACTAAAGTGCAAAGAATGAATATCTGAATCCTGCCATTTCTTCTTGCAGTTTATTTTATTAATAATGAACTGCTCTTATTTGCAAAATACTGGAACTGACAGACAAAAGGCTTCAAGATATGAGTGTAACTCCCCAAGATCTTATCCTTTATTTCTGATCCATGCTGTTTACAAATGGCCATAGTCTAATGGTCCAGGTAGTTGAGTTGAAAAGCAACTAAAATTAAAGAAATAGTAAAAAATTAATAATAGTTGACTATGCTTTATCTGATAATAAATCAAGCATTTTGTTGTTCATTTTTTACTAGTTCTTATCTTATTTGTCTTGCTTTTTATATTCGATGACAGTTAATGACATTAGCATTAAAATAAAAAGTATAACAAATAAGACTAAAGGAAAATTAGTCTAAAATTGATAAAGACAATGAAATTTGGACAAGCATTTTGTTATTGAACTAATTGCAGTAATTATAAAATCTTTTTCATTATTATATTTCTTCTTAAATTATTTCCCTTCTGGATTTAGGCTCTGGAATATAGTTCTCTTAAAGAATCCTCTAGCATTTTGTTTCTTGAAAGATTCTCAGCATGAGGTAGAAAAGAAGGCTGAACTACAATCCCTCTTTCAACCGACCTCTGGTGTATGGGAAGAGAAGTGTGTGTAGTAGTAGTCAAATACAAGCTAAATGAATGGAGGTAACAGATTTCCATGGGAAGTCATCCTTTATGTGGAGTCTAGTCAACCCCAATCTTTGGTCATGTCCCATGGATTGAGATTCATGAGTCCCTTGTGTGTCATTAGGGTTTTGTTTTGAATCAAATTTAATCAACGACAGACGAACAGACAGACAGTGCAATTAATTTTTCTGAATGGTAGGCAAAACAACGAGCAATTGTCTGCCAAACTCCAAGAATGAATAAATGATTGGTTGCAATCTTCGAAGCCCGTTTGTAAAACAGGCAAAACCTTGTAAGGCCATTGTGCACTCCAAGTAGAAGAGCCCACCATGTTTTAATTAGGGTTGGTTGTGGAGCTGGGTTGGTTCTATTGGAATCCATTTCAGTGATTTATCTCTTTTCTATTCACTTGTTTCTCTTTCAATCTTTCTTTCTCTCTTTGTACACAGAAATGTGCATGAGGATACAGGTGTGTTGGAAAATGGCCAAGAGTAATCTTTGTATAGACAGGTCTGGTTAGTCACTCAATAGAAACCGTCATGTGACCAATGTCTTTTGGCAGCATGGCGTTTTGGGGGTGATCAATTCAAAAATTGGAAAAAGGAATGATCAATGCATAAGTTACTCACCTTTTGTTGGGATTGTGCCCTTTTCAGCCATTTTGGAAAGGCATCTAGACAAAAGACAAAACCCTGTGAGTCTGAGAGTGATAACTAAATTACTTAGTCAGAATCTGACACTATGTGCTACATTCCACTGACTCTGAACATGTATAGAATCTCTTGACACCATTCTTCCATCAATCTTTCCTGATTTTATCTTTGACTCTGTTTCTTTTCTCCACACTTTTAACTCTCATTTTGTGTGTGTATAAAAAAATCTGCAAGTTTTCTTTTTTTCCACCCCTTCAATTCCCCAAATGGCTAATTACATTTTCCAAGTCCCTAATTAATTTTACTTGCAAAACAATGTGTACTCTTTAGGATTTTCACCATAAATCTGGCCTAAAAGTGTCAGAACAAAAGTACAGCAGTGGAAATGACCAGGGCCATCTTAAGAATATTTGAGGACCACATGCAAAGCAATATACTGGGGCCCCTGACCCCCCTTGCTCCCAAATTGAATTAAAATCATGGACAACTGCCTAGTGTGCCCATGCGATATATATATCTGAAATGACCAATAAGCAAGCAAAGATATTTGTTCATCTCTTTTATCCACATTGGACACACTGGTTTTTTAATCAGTTATTTAACTTTATCCTAATTTGTCTTGGTTTATTCAAGGCTGAGATAAAGCCAGTACATATTCCTGTTCCATCACAATTCACTCAAGGCAACAATAGGACAATCTTGTCTATTGATTTTTAAAAAATTTTGTAAGTAGAATATTTAAAGAAGCATTAATTTTGCACGCAAGTGGTGCCTATGTAGAGCGATAGCTATGAAGACTAGACTAAGTACCTCATGGGGTGAGTTCGATTCTCATTGGGTGCCCCACACTATGCCCTTTTGTAAGAGTGATCTAAGCTTAGTAAATAACTATGGTGTCTAACGTAGCTGATCAAACTGGGAATAGTAAATAAATTGGGCGCTTATCATTATCAAGCTCTTCAAGCAGGCCAATTAGTAGATTTTGTGAGTTCAGTTTGCAGCTGAGTACTCCATTATGATGACCTTGTACCAGATTAATCCAAATTTATAACTTGGGTGTCTTGAATAGTTAATTTCTTTGAACACACTACATTTAAAGCTGCTTACGCATTCTTGTCTTAATGTTTCTGTTGTATATAAAAAAGTATATCAAATTGTGCTTTATTATCTTCTCTCTCAATCTGAACTCTTTCTGATTGTTCTGTTGTCCACCTCTTCATTGTTCGATTATCTCATTCCCATCCACATAACTCTCAAATGTCGGGTTTTTCCTCAATTCCAAATTGTCGAGTCATGTCGAATGTAACTGGATATTTCCTTACTACCCATCTTTCAAATATTGGAAGCAAAGGAACTATCCACAAAAAAGATACACCCATTCCACTCAACCCTATCCCGCCCTGCTCCCCCGATTCTCAGTTCAAACTATATTTGCTGTGTATTTGTTCTTATTAAATTTTTATTGTGTCTGTCTGTTTGACTGGTTGGCTGTCAAAAGTTATAAATAAATATGCTTTTGCAAATTTTCCATTTTCTTTGACATTTTGTTCTTTGTTTTGATTTTGGGCTTAAAAATTCTAAGTGGGTCTCAGCACCCCCTACTCCTGACTATGAATATGCAAGACTAGACTGTGAAATAAGATGTGAAATTGTTAGGATTTTCTTCTTGCCCTTTCTCTTTTTTTTCCTCCGTAAAAAGTCCTGTTCAATCGGAGAGACTTGCTTGACATTGCTTTATGACTGAAATCTTAAATATTTGCTTTTTTACACGATTCCTATTTATTTGTTTTGTATTTTTGGTAATTTGTGAAGCAAGAATGGCATTTGGAATTAATTTTGGAAAAGGTTTGTCTTGTAGAATTGCTCTTAGATGCTTAGTTTCTTTTAAAAAAAAAATATTTTTGATACTTCAAAATTGGTAAAATTAAATGGAAAATTAAAATAATAATTCAAAATGATTTCTTAAAATAAATTTTCTCTTTTTTTTTCTCCCTGGCTTTTCTTTTTATGAATAAAATAATTTCTCTTTTGTTTTGTCATTAAATATAGAAATTTGAATCATTTGAAATCTCAATGCTTTCAGTTTAATATATTTGAATATCAAACATTTAGGAATCAATTTATAAGATGAATTTAAAGCTTTTTAATTGTAATAAGATTTTAACAAATGTTCAATGCAAGGCATATTTCTGTACAAATATCTGTAAACTGTTTCCATGGAAGGGATACTCAGATTATATCTTAGTGGCAACCCTATTACCAGCAAATAATAATACCATCTTTGTATATGGGAACATTAAGTTGGGGTTACATAAAACAATTGTACTGCATCATTATCCTTTATTGACTATAACGTTCCAACTTTCAAACTCCCCCTCCCTAGGTGAGAAGGCCTGATCCAGCGGGGGGGGGGGGACAAATGCACCATTTGGTCCCCCCCAGTGGACACCAATGCTTGTGGTAGCAAGAGATGTCATGATGGTTGTGACATATGCATAGTTCTATATAACCATCCTAAACTTCAGTTGTAATACTTTCTAGTTTTTTTATGTGTGTGTAAAATATATATATATATATATATATGCGTGGAGCTCATGATCATTGTCACTGTCATCATTGAGATCCTGATCACCCAACTAAGCAGCCTCCTCCCTTCCTACCTGCCCTCTCAGGTTAAAAGGTCATTTGCATGATGGGCCGGGGCAGTGGAACAGCCGCAGCAGAGTATAGCCCCTGATGAAACAGGATCCTTCTCTGCCTGTTTCTGACATTTTACCCCACCTAAAAAGAGACTGCAGCAAACTAACCACAAACACACACACAAAAAAATAAATAAAATTCCCAACTCTTCATACTTAAAACAGGCCAAATATAAGTCATTTTTTTCCACTTTGGAGTTTGCTAGGGCCATACTGACAGCGTGGGAGGGAGCAACCCTGGGCAGCAGAAACAGAATGTTCTAGGCTTCTGTGAGAGTTCCACCACCACCTTTCCATCTGATGGTTAAAAAGCATTAACAGAGTGACATTTTCCCTCTATGTCTCTCTATAGGGAGAGAGCACATATGAGTATATATGTATATGTACTTCATTCTTTAAACACCAAATGATTTTTAAAATGATAGTGGGATGTGCGTATGTATATACCTATATACATGTCTCTTTGTTGTGTGATTTTTATTAATGTATCACCTTTACACTTTCCCAACTATTCAAATAATGTAGATGCCATACAAATGAAATGTCTACAAAAATACCAACATTAGCTGATAAAAATCTACTGCTTCTGCTCTTTTAGGAGATTCCCACTACTTATGTATATAAATGTAGCTTAGACTTTTTATTTATTATGTGCTTGTATATAAAAAGTAAAAATATCACAGCCCTTGGATATGGCATATTCCCTTAGCACAGTTATCTTTGTTCTTCTACTTGTTGTCTATCATTGGGTGAAAGATTATATATGTCTGGTTAAATATAATGGACAAGGAACAATGAGCACTCTTGTATATAAAGCAATCTCTAAACACAGTAACTATATATAATTCAATGCAAAGGCTGTGAATACATGGACCATATCATTATGAAGCAGTGTCCACTTGTAGTGTCTGTTGGTTCCATCATTGCTCTGTCCTTTCTAGGCTTAATCCTTATGCTTTGTTTTGCCTGGACACACAAAGGCCCGAGGGCTGCATCAGAACAGCAAACATCTATGTTTATTCAAATATGGGTCAGCATAACATGAAAAAAGAAAGTCAACATTTGTCAGGGAATATTTTCTTGTAGGAATGTAAAGAAATAATACCTTTTCTTGGCCTGAAGTTCCTGAAAGCCAAGAAGATGACAGCTTTATTTCACTGATTATATAAAAGAAAATAATAGAATAGAATGACCCTTGTAAATGTTGAGCTATATTCCTTCTGTTTCCTCACAGCTAAAAGTAGATAGGAGAAGCTCTGTTCGAATACTTTGCTAAGAGTGCCAGTCAGCTTTTAGCCATCAAGAGAAAAGCTGAATAAAAGGAAGTAATTCATTCTCTCTCTATATATATTCTTGATTTACTCCCTGAAGATTCACTAATAAGTGTGAAACAAATTTGTCGTGGAAACCTCCATAATATTGTGTGTGTGTTTAGGTATATAAAAGCAGCAAATAAGTGTGCAGTAGGTCCATATTCAATGATTGTGTAAATCAGTTGTTTATTCAATTAAGATTTTTAAGTGTTGAGCAGTTATGTCAATAGGGAGCCATCAGTAACCAATTTTGAACTGATCATAGTGTTGATCTACTGCAGAGCCACTAATAAAACTGCTGACAAGTCACCCCTCTCTCCACCTAGCAGAAACCCCTCTTCGCAGTTTACATAAGACTCTAAAAGAACCGGTTCTGGAATGTTTACTGTTCACTGTTCTATCTCACTGTCACAGCCATCTGCCTGCATCAACATTCAAATATCTCACCTCTGCTGCTCTCCAGATTATAGAGGATGGCAGGCATATTGGGGAGGTAGTGCTTGTTCCACCCACCCCCAACAAATAAGAAAAGAAGACCTGCCAACACCAACTTGTGCCTATGTTGTCTTAAAAATACTGGGGACAGTTGAATTCTCTGACTAACCACCACCAGCAGCAAATAGGTGGAAAGGTGAGAGTGAGTGTCTTTTCATGTTTTCTAAGCCCTGCCGGAAATGCTAAATAAACAGACGGGTCTCTAAGGTCGATTGAATATCAAGGTTTAAATATTCCAATAACCCTGCTTATTGATCTCACATATGCACGTATGAGTCAATTCCCTTCTGGTTAGAGTAGTGATTCTGAAAGAAGGGCCCACAAGGGGGCAACTTGAATATATTGGGGGGCCGATTTGGAATTTGGGTGTGAAGAGTGGAAAGAGTTCAGTAGCCCAAAACTGAGTTGTATCAAGGTTTCACTGATTAATTAAACTAGCATTAAGATGAAAGAAAATACTAGTCAAAAATTAATAATAATAATGGTTTTACATAATATTCATTTAATATTAAAAGAAAATCCCCTAAAAATTTCCAATTTGAAAATTAAATACAAAAACTTTTAGATTTTCTAATTGAAAATGTTTCCATAAAAAGCAAATCACCATTTCAATATACAAAATGTGTGAATACAATATCTTTTTTTTTTCTTAGTTAACTTTAATTTTCAAATTGAAAGTTGAAAAAAAACTAATTTAAAATTAGAAATTTCTTCAAGAAAAAAAGAAAAAGCTTTTTTTATTTGTTGGTCGCCAAGATTTCCAATAAAGAATGGTTGAAAGCCAAAATTCTTGCCTCTTTTTCTTTTTTGACTAATCTTTTGCCTTTCTTTCTACTTTTTCTCTCCCCATCACTTTCTCCCCATCTCTAAATTTCATTAGATAAGAATTACTATAGGAACACATATTTTTATGATGAAAAAGAAATGTCTTGTTCTGATTACTACTAAAGCAAGGAACCTTTTCTTTTTTTAAACTTCTTCAACCTGCCTAACATACAAAGATTGTTCTCTCTTTTATTCTATTTCATCATGTTCTTCCATTGTGTAGATCTCTTTTCATCTTTACATTACTTACTCTCTTATTTTTTGGGAAAGTTTACTATTCCCCAGATATTGTCAGTATCACAATAAATAAAGCCACCACGCCAAGAGAATGAAAAATAAAAATGTGCCGATTTGAATAATTGAATATTGCAGAAAATCAAATTTACCAATTTGCTTTTCTTCCCTAATTTTTAGCTTCTAAATTCCGTTTTCACAGATCACATCATTTCTATTCTTAAAATGTGGCCTCACACGCACACATTTTTCAAAGCCTCTATAGGCAGAGATATAGACATGACTTGATGAATAACTAATACAGTCATATACATACAGAGGCGTAGCTGGGGTTGGGTGTATTTGAAAATGGGCCCCTAATAGAGGGGGTCCCCAAATCTTTATAAATAGTAGTTCACCTACTGAATTTCTTTTGAGATTATACATTAACAAATCTCACTCAATGTTGGGGCCCCTCAAATTTCCAGCTATGCTCCTGTATATATGTATGTCTTCACCACAGCAGAAAATATTTAACTGCCACATATTCTTAAAAAATCTGACTTCACATTTTCAGAGATCACATCATTTCCCTTAAAGAGCTAAGCTCCCCACACACCACCCGGCCCCCATATTTCCAGCTACGCCCCTGAGTCCAACCATTTTTCTTCTGGAATCTGGGTACAGATAAGGAGACAGTTTCTGGGACTTCTTTTTTTCCCTTGACCCTCTGCTCTTTCTCCTGTACTCATGATTTATGACGCCTCTGGTTTACAGAAAGAAGGGTGTTTATTTTACACAGATAAATTATGACTTGCTTCTCAAGCAAAAATTTTGGCTTTAGGTGTTTTAAGAAGTGCGTATTGGCTGTACTCCTAACTTGCACTTTGAGCATTTAATTTTAATGAAAAATTAAATTAATTGGAAACTTTTATTTATTTTTTTATTTTACTTTTAAATCTTTTTCTTTTCTGCTATCTCAATATTTTTCATCATGATTTATCTGAAACTAGAAATTTTATATTTGACTCACAAACATTGCCAATTTCATATGTACAAAAAATAATGAATTTTTGTTAATAAATTGAATCAGAAAATTTAATTTTTAAAACCATTTTTCTTTTGTGCAGAATGTCCTGTTGGCACTTACAAATGGCATGCATCGAATGAATTGTGTCGGAAATGTCCACCTTATTCCTATGCTAACGTAGAAGGTTCTGAAGAATGCACTTGTGAAGACCAATATTATCGCCACAAGGATGATGATCGATCCCTGCCTTGCACTCGTGAGTACAGCTTTTTTTCTCCTTTGTGGATTTCATAATTATCAAAAGTTAATAAATATATTTGCCATAACAAAGACTCTTAAAATGGTACTAAATGCCTATCTACTAATCACTCTGCATAAAGAGTAGGATTGAGAAGCCTGGATAGGCTCCTTCAAGCTATCTCACCCAACACACCAGTGATGAGTGCCCCAACAACATTGTACAGGGGACTAAAAATGCAGTACTGAGTTACGGGACTATGGACCAATAAATACAAGATATGTACAGAAGGTATCCAGCCATCTAATTTTAAAGAAAAATAGCCTACCTAGTGCAATGGTGCCTTGGGACCTCACGCACTTATCCCAGAGTCCTTTTCACTTTTCAATATATTGCTGATATGGTAAATCTCATTGGCAAAGGGGTAAAGTCCCTTCCCTTAGCACACAACCTGAGTTCTGCTGTTCCTTAGTCAATATTGCTCAACTAATATTTGTCATTTAAACAAACCAGACCTATATCAGCAATGTATTGGTTGGTGTCAGTGATGGAAATGGGGTACGCAGGGGTACAGTGACACCTACTCCTCAATTTCCAGGGTTTTTTCATGTTTAATCTCTACTAATGGAGACATTACCATATACCTAGCTCCCAAAACCTATTTCTATCACTGGTTGGTGTTTAAAAAAGAAGTGTAGAGTAAATAAAACCTCACCACAACCACAGAGTTGATATTTACTATCGATGGGTTGTTTCTTTGAAAAGTTATTTTTGTTCAACATGTTATACATTGAGATGACAGCAGTTTATTTCCTCACCAACGAATGAACCTTTCACTAAATAATTATAATACTTTACACCAAAATAGTTAAATGTAATCTGTGTATGTGGTCAAAACTCCTGCAGTTTTATATATCAATACAATGAACATTTAACTGAAAATTAAACTAGATACTTGAATTATAAGTTGGTGAAAATCTTTTTCAACCATTTTTCTCAGTTGGTAAAAATAATGTTCTTGGTGAATTTCAGTAAGTTATAAGTTTATAGCCTTAATGAAAATTAGCATTTGTTGCAAAACAAGCCAACTAAAAATAGAAATAGCATTTACACTATGTAAAACTGATTACCAACTTAAAAACTGAAGAAACCTATGTTGATAGTTTCTAATATTTTCAGTGTATAATGCAAGTTGGGTATGTCAGATAGGAAAGCAAGAACAGGAAATTATCTGGAATTTTATTATTGAATTTTTTTTCATTCTTGTCCCCTTCCCTCTCTACTTGACCTTTTTAATTTATCTCTCTTCAGATTTCCCACCTTGATTATATTTTCCTCCCTTTCTACTTTATTTTTCTGCTTGCGAATCTGCATTTTTTTTTTTGTCTTTTGATCTTCAACACTGACAGCATTTTTATCTTTATTTTTTGGGGATACAGATCACACCTAATGTCATGCTGAGTGATTTTTCAAATCTCGTTAAACCCAAATTAAAAATTCATGAATTTTCTCATTTACACAGCAAAATCTCTCCCTCTCTTTTCCCCTTCTTTCTGTAAATGAAAATTGTCCAACCAAGAATTAATCTTCCAATTTTGTTTTTTTTCTTCAAAGTTTTCGGCCTCTTTATTCTCTCACTTTTTTCTCTCAATTTGAAAAATAAATCTATGCAAAAAAGACAAAGCTAAGAAAGAAGTCAAATTTAAAAAACCATATATTTAGAAAACAATATCCCTCTCATGAAGACCCTATGTTTATAAATCGGGAATAGGTCAAGCTTAGAAATTCTTTTATTTGGTACTTTGACACAGTAGCCAGCCATCTAGTGGTGTAGCTAGAGTTTTGGGGGCATTAGTTGACCCCTCCAACATTTAGTGAGATTTGATGAAAAAGGAAAATTCACAAGACATGCACTATCACTTAATTGATAAAAAGACAATCCCAAAGGCTGAATTATTATTTATGCAATTCATGTATGTACAAATATATACTTGTTGTTGTATAATATCAGTAGAAATGTAGTAGGTGGACTATTTATAAAGCTTTTGGAGGTCCACTTCTATTGGGGGCCCAGGGGGGAGCATTTACAAATAGCCTCTTCCTCCCTCACCTACTCTTCTGACTGCACGCAAGCAGCAGAAAATAGTTACCTTCCAAGAAGTAGGTCACATTTTCCGCTGTTTCTAACTCGACCGTTTCATTCCTCCTCTATCCACAGTCCAGCAATAAAACTATGATTAGATCTGATTATTTATTTGCTGAAAAGTTAAATTATAATACAAAATTAGAGAGGAATAGAAAAAAAATGTATCACCTATTTGTATCTGATTCTTTTTTCTTTGTTTATTGGACCTTTTGTGAATAGAATCTTCTGTTAGCAGCAGTGACTCTGTCGTCAGCAAATTGGGTTAGTGTATTGATTGTGACCTAATCAAAGCTAAATGCATGTCTTCTGTGTTGGAAGAGTCTTCAAGAAATTAACAACAAATTGAATTTTGCATTCATAATGGCTTAGCAGTTGGGGGGAGAGAGAGCAGCATAAAGATAGTCAGTGCCGAATTAAGCCTCCCACCCCCCAGCATATGTATGTTATAGAGGTGGCCTAAATTTAAAAAATACATATAAATATTAAAACACATCATTTTTTTACTTGCATAGGAAAGTAATTAAATTTTTTCATTTTCTATACAGCCAGATGATACAACAAATATGTCTGACATTTTATTAATAGTATTACTTGGTTTTCATTTTGATTTGTGTGCATCAGCATTGGCTATGACTTCAGTTTCAAATACCTTTGTATTCATGTCTTATATGTATCATATCGATACCGCGCTCCTATTAATTACTGTATTAAAATAATAAAGTGAATAAATTTGCTAAACTTTAAAACCCAGTTGTTTATAAAAAGTTGAGGGAAGCATAGTAATAGAGAAAGTGCAGAATCACTGATTTGGAATTGATAGCTTGTGTTGGAAGCATTTAGCGTGGGTCTGTCTAGAATAATGCACTTCTTTTTTTTGTAACTAATTAAACATAATACGTATTGAGGTTTGAGATATATATGTACACTGAAATTAGTGATGATATAAGTCACAATAGCCCAATGTCCTCAGCTAGAAATCTTTGTTTTCCATACCAGAGCTGATCAAATTATGTAGGCGAAGCTATTTTTGTAATAATTCTATAACTAGTAATATTTCTGGAATGAATACAAAGCAAGGCTTAAAAGAAAAACTGAACCAGTAACAGTGTCAGGTCAATGGGGGTGCCCCACTCTTGAGGAATTAGATTAGAGCTGCAGTGATTTGGTTTACAAGAATCGAGTGTATTTTTGGACAGAAGAAAAAATTATTCTTTCGTGATAAGGAAAGCCTTACAAGATGCCAACAGAGCTGATGGAATATGATAGTAATATAAATTATTTTAGCTCCCTCTCTTGTTCTTGCTCTCTCTTTTTCTCTGTGTTGTTCTTGCTCTCTCTCTCTCTCTCTCTCTCTCTGTTGTTCTTGCTTGCTCTCTCTTTCTCTGTCGTTCTTGCTCTCGCTCTTTCTCCGGCTGTCTGTCGTTCTTGCTCTCGCTCTTTCTCCGGCTGTCTGTCATTCTTGCTCTCGCTCTTTCTCCGGCTGTCTGTCGTTCTTGCTCTCGCTCTTTCTCTGTCTGTCGTTCTTGCTCTCGCTCTTTCTCCGGCTGTCTGTCGTTCTTGCTCTCGCTCTTTCTTCGGCTGTCTGTTGTTCTTGCTCTCGCTCTTTCTTTGTCTCTCAAGATGCAGAATTAAGATAAAAAGAAAGACATTTTATAAAATTAAACAAATTCCCTAAACTCTTTAAGAAAAACAATTTGATATGAAGAGGAATAAAAATGAAATGGATGAGTGTCATATTCAGCTTCCCCTGCACATTGTTTTTTGACCAGTATTAAATATTCATCAATCATTTTTGTCTATCATTCTCATTCATGATTTTTCACTATTTTTCCATTGTCATGCCAACCATTTTTTTGTATCCCCCAAATTTTTGCTCTCTCTCTCTCTTTACACTTCATAATCTTCATTCATTACTGTCATTTCTATTAAGTTTGGCAGTACTATTTTTCTCCACCTACATCTTTACAGGAAGCAATCATATCCACTCAAATTTCCAATCTTTTCTACAACTCCTCAGTATGTTCCAGTGGTATAGTTTGGGGGCTCGGGTGCTTTGCTCCTTAAAAGGGCCCCATCCAACATTTAGTGGTATTTGTCAGTAGAAATGCAGTAGGTGAGCTATTATTTATAAAGCTTTGGTGGCCCGGGGGACATTTTCAAAATGCCCACTCCTTCTCCACCCCCCTCCCAAGCTATGCCTCTGTGTAGACTCTAACTTTTAATCCATTTCTGATCAATTCTATCTACCTCATTCATTCATTTCCACTTACCCATTTTATCTTCCATTTTTAATAATCTATGTTCTTTGTATCTCATTTTAGTTTTGTTCTTAAACTCCTTTGATTTTTATTCTTTTAAGATTCACAGGCCATGAAGGCTAATAAAAAGTAAATTTATTCAAAATTTTCCACAGTAAACAAGTCTGGCACTCTTTGACTTTCCATCTCTAAAGAAGCCATTTTTGAGGGGGAAGACATCTGATGAAAATTTGTCTAGTTTTTCTCCTGCTTCTCCTCTAAGTCCAGCTTGGGGCTGTGCAATGATTAAGTTTAACACCGCCAGAAGCCAGATCATATTCTTCCTGATTTTTCTTCTGGAAAAAATGGCATCACCACAAGATCACAGGAACCAGATGTTTCTATTGCTTCAGGCTTATTGTAACTCTTTAAAGAATTCTGGTAACAGTTGTAATTTCAGAAATAAAGTCTTTAAAAAAATCTCTTAAAAGTTTTCAGTCTCTGAATACAATCCTGTAGTGCTATTATTTGTGGTGTTCAGATTATGAAATCTTAATAAATAAATGAAAATATTAAATGAGGTGGAAAGAGTTCTTTAAAATTATTTTAATTTTATAGACATAATTAGTAAACATTTCTGCAATTTAATCTAGAATGATTGTCCACTTCACATTCTTACAAAAAGGTCCCCTCTGATTGGTTGCCAAGTTACTCCAAGTCTCTGCAACCGGTTCTCAAGATATTCAAAATGGCTGGATATACACAGAGTGCCAGGCAAATATAGGTTCTCAACTAATAAATGTCTT
>VCCN01006352.1:46726-58128 GCA_006491835.1 Architeuthis dux | reverse complement strand
ACACACACACACACACACACATGCACACACGTGTGAAGGACACCTTTTATGTGTATGATTGAAAAAGATTATTACAATAATAATAAGATCCTGATGAATGATTCCCAGACTTTATCTATCCGCCTGTTCTGCCAAATGAATGTACTGACCTTCTTGCCCAGGTTCCCTGCCATTTTGCCCCCTCACACCAAGACCAGCAGAATTGCAACTGACCCAGAATAATGATAGTTTCGGGGCTGTTTGCTCTGCTTCCACCATCATTTCTCTGCCCTTTTCCATCTCTTAAAATTCATGACAGAATATTTTAAGTAATTGATTCATCTTTATGACTCAGCCACAAATTACAGACTTCTTGCCCGACAGGGAATGTGGCAGTGGATGGATGTGTGTTGGGAAGCAGGCAGCAAAGTTTCAAAAATGAAATGAAAAACAAAAATAAAAGTTTTGATTAAAATTACTTTGAATCTTGAGCAAGACTTTACAGTTAATAATAATAATAATAAAATTGGACTTGTTAAGAAAATTGCTAAATTTGGGGTTTTTATTTCCTCCATTTCACACATCAAATGTTTGCATTATTTTATTTATTTTATCTTGATTTTCGGATAAAGACATTTTTTTTTTTTTTTTTTTTTTTTTTTTTTAAACCAAAGCTTTAAAAAATCTAAACTCTGTGCTTTTTTTTATCATCTTTTGAAATCAAACTTAAAATGATAAAATTGAATTGAAAATAAAACCTAAAGTTGTAGTGCTCATTTCTATATTAAAGGCCTTAAATTTACTCTAATATTTTTTATGAAAAGCTTTCTTTTTCAATAATCTATCTCACTCTTCAATTACCTATTTCAACATTTTTTTTTTATTCCTCTCGCTAGCCATTAAGTGATTGGATTTCTAAACTCTCATTTCGACCTGCCATAATGCTCATCCTTTTGATTAAATTTAATAAAACATTTTAACTGCTTTGTTTTTTATATTGTTCTTCCTTTTTAATCCCCTAAAGTGAGACTAACACAAATAACTAAAAATGCATGACACTGTCTAATATATTGCATTACATTCCCACAGCACATTTCTCTTGTGCAAACAAAAATCAGTTGATGGAAGCAAAAGACGACACAATTTAATCATCAGTATCATTATTTGTGTCTCTCTATGACTTGGTTGTTCATCCTCCCTTCCCTTTGGCTTCTTCTAAATAATTGTCACTATGTCCTTATGAAACATCTGAAGAATTTATCATTTTAGATTTCATCATTGCATCCTTTTGTGGAACTATGCAATTCTTAAGTTTTTCACCTAATGGATTTATAAAAAAAATTCTTTGTCTCTCTCAAATTGTCCCAAAGTTGTATTTCATTTTCTCCATCACTCGCATATAGTAGGGATGGCCTAGGGCACTGATCATAAGTTGGTCAAAGGATTGTCTCTCCAAAGGTAACAAATAAGACTGAAGTTTGCTGACAAATAAATTAACCTGTGCACTTGGTATGCTGTGTGTCAATTTCCTGTAGGCATGCTTATTTTCAGTTAAGATTCTTTTCTTAACTCTTAGTTTCATATTAGAAAATTTAGATGTTAATGGTAATAAGTACTGATCAAAGTTACCTCCCCCTCAAATTTAGGCATAGTTTTTAAATAAAGTTTAAATAAGTTAATACATGTAATATGTGTAACAGACAAGCTCAGGAGAGGTTTCCATATATGACATTAAAAGTTAATATTTTTAGTTTTTGTGGTGGGCTGGGGGCGGGGGGTTCTGTCTGAAAAAAAAATCAGGGGAGAGGTTGGAGGATAGAATAAATTCCAAACTGGCAAATGTCTTCAAACTTTCCATTTATTAACTTTTTTTTTTCATCTTCTGTCAATTGTGATGGGCAGAAACCCCCAGAAAAGTATTTTGGACATGGGTGGAATAGCAAGAAATGAATGATGAGAGAATAGGGAGAGGCCCAGATATATTTTCTGGGGTATCTTTTCTTCCTAATAAAAAAATGTATTTTCTTCTTTTTTTTTTTTTTTGGAAAAAAAGAAAACTGTCACAAACCCTTTTTAAAAATGTTATTTCAATCTGCCTTCTCTGAGAGAAAAGTAATTCTTTCATAGAAAGTTTTGACATTGTGCATTTTTTTTCTTCCAAGAATGTTTTATTATTCTTGTCAGGTCTGATGATAGATAACAAGATCAATGCTTTTCTAATCCATATATAAGTGAGAGGTGTCACACTGTCTGTTTGTCATGCTATAGAAACCACCTAAACATTGGCACAGCCCAACCAAATTTGGCATGCATACACAATGGATTATGGGGAATGTTTTAAAGTAAAGTTTTAAAGGGGGTTCTATTTACGATGTAACTATAATGCTAAACTGGACCCTTACTTTCTATTCAATATAGATATCTCATTTTATGTTTATACATAATTTTTTTGACCCAATTCAAGTGAGCAAAAACTTTTAATATAAAATATAAGTTTTCTTTTTTTTAATTAAATTTCTGTCGTATAGAATAATACTGGCTTATATGGTAAATCTTCTCGGGAATAATATTTGCTGATTTGGGTAGTATCATATTTGCTATGGCTGACCTCTCTTTTGATAATTGTTAATCCATCCAATTCAGTTGATGCAAAAGAAAGGTTTAAACCATAAGTTTACGTTTGTTTTTTTTAATATTTCATTGTCTTGTAAATTTATTTCAATAAAAACAATTCATTAATAGTTTTTAATCTACTTTTCACTTTTTCAGGTTCGTGGCAAAACTCAAAAAGGTTGGGGTCATTACAGTGAGCTGTACACCGCATCAACTCATGCATTCGGTAGTAAGTATTTCTGTTTATTTTTTGCTGCTTTTAAATAATTTTAAAAGTAAATAAGGATTAATAATTATACAGTATGGTGTAACTCCTAGAAAAATATTTCCTTGGGTTTTCCACGGGTTCACAAAGACAAAAAGACAGTTTTGTTCACACTAAAGTCATCATTCACTAGTTGTAGTATTGTTACTGATTCTGTTAATATAGGAGATGACAGCACTCAATAATCCATGTCTGGGTTAATGCAGCTAGAAATCATATTTAAATGAAATAAGTAGTCACTTCTATAGGAATATTCAAATGTCCACTCATAGATATTTTCTAATTTTTAATGCCTAAAAATTGAAGTAATTTTTCCCACTTTGAAAGATTAAGCTAATTCTATACTATCTTTTTCTTTTTTCCTTTCCTGACAACTTTTTTGTATATTAAAGCTTTCGTTCTTTTTGTCTGGGGGTGGGGTCAGGGTATATCCCTTCCCCTTCACAAAAAAGCTGACATAGGAATTGTTAGTACATTATAATATATTCTCTCATTTTCCTGCCTTTTCATTTAATTTTTACTCCTTTTTGTTAGTGCCTCCCCAAAAATTGAGCAAGTGAAAAGAATTTTCATTGTGAAGTTTCTGTCAAGAGTTGAAAGGAGTGAGAAGCCATCTTGTGCTTCTCTTTCCTTCCTCGACTGATTAGGTAGCATTCACTTTGTTTTAGTTTTTAAGCTGAAAATTTTTAAAATTTCCACAATCTCTTATTATAAGGAGAAGGCAGTCATCTTGGCAAATGATGAATAAAATTTTCATCTTTTTCTTTGACTCTTTGAATCTGCCAACCATTTCGAAATCTTTCTTTTTTTTTCTTGGCATCTCCTAATTGTATTGCAGGAAGTTGAAAGTGAAGGATAAAAGGACGTTTACTTTCACAAAAAGTCAAAAAATTCCTCTCCTTGGCTCCTTCTCAATTAGTTACTTTAAGATTACATGCTTCTTCTATAGCAGAATAAAAACACAATTGCAATTATTGCTGTCAATGGAAGAGAACAAGTCTTCTGTCTCAAGATTTTGTCTTTTACACTTCCTGCAATCGACGCAATCATTTCTAGTAACCTAACATGTCACAGGATCAAAGTTGGCTTTTTTTTCTTAATAATTTTTCACTCTATTTTCTTTTCTCTTCCTTTTGAATCTAAAGCATTATTCTGTTAAAAGACAAAAAAGCCAGCCAATTTCTGTATACTCTTTTCTTATCTTTTACTTATAAATGCTCCTTTGATAAATCTAATTTAAATTAACATGAAAAATTCTTGTGTGTTCATGCCAAGCCCGAGCAGAAAAAAAGAAACGGGGGAAACTTGGCTTAAAAGTTTTCTTCCTTCATCCCAAATTTGGTTAAAGCGCAATTTTATCTTTGTCAGGATATTAAAGTTGCTTAGAAACATGAATTGGTCTCTTTTTTTCCCCTGCAGTACCCAGACCCAGGGGGTGTAGCTGAAAATTTGGGGACCCAGGGGGCTTGGCTCCTTCAGGACCCCCTCCTAACATTTATTGCAGTGGTTCCTAATCTGGACCCCTGAGGGCTCACAAATGTATTACTGCAGGTCTGTGTGCAGACCTTTCAAAAGTCTTGGGACTGAGAACTTCTTGAATAGGCTGACCTTTCAAAAGCTTAGCTAGAGATTTGATTGGAACGCAACACCTGCGTTATAACAGGGGAGGCCTGTATTATATATTAAGAAATAATATTGACTGAAGTCACTTTGAAATCTATGAATTTGTCTCTTAAACACTTCTTTTATTTTTACTTCCCACAGTACGAAGACCTCCTTATAACAATGCTCCAATTGGAATTATTGCTGGTTCCATTGTGGCTGTGATTCTTTGTATGGCAATTGCCATCATCATGATTATCATCCTCTTGAGAAGGTAAGAATCTTCACCTTTTGAAACTCTTTCCAAGGGAAGTGGTTTGTTTTTTGTTACTAGTTTAACTCTTAAATTCATATGAAAAGAATCTAAATTTAAAACCAAGGTAATAACTTCTGATCGAAGTTACTTCCTTGCATTTTTAGGTAAATTTTAAAAGATTTTTATTCAATTCACAAAGGAGTTCCATTTTTTAAAAAAATTCTATTCATTGAAGAGTTCCACTGTTTCAAGCGGTTCATGAATTTAAGAGTTAACTGTGAGTTGTATAAAAGCTATTCACAAATTTTCAAACCTTTTCATTTCAAATCAAAAGGCTGTTCCATAAAGACAGACACTCACTTTCTGCAGCCACCTAGGCTTGTTTATTCTATGTTCTATCAATAAATGGTGGCATGTACTTAAGTCACATGACTAGATTATGTGCTTTGCTTTCTGTTGACCATGTGTAACACTGACTTGTGTTTTTAAGCTCCTCACTATGACCTTCTGTGGTCAAGCTACGTTACTGAATATATCACATTTGTTAAGCTCATCTGCAATAAGGCTAGTTGACCTTACATAAAGTAAATCATCAACCAAGTATTTGGTTGCTAACTACCAAACGAAAGGAAAGTTGTTTGATAACAATAGTTACTATAAAGTTTAACTGCGTCTTATAAAAGCTATTCACAAATGTGTAAACCTTTTTTCTTCCAAATCGATTTGTGTATACTGAATTTTGGCAAAAGGCTCTTCCATAAAGCCAGACACTCACTTCCTGCAGCCACCTAGGCTGATGTTTATACTATGTTCTATCAATAAATGCTGTAAAGGCTTCTTGTGATTATTCAATTACTGCAGAGATCTTCTCTTCTCTCAAAGTAGAGGATTCAATATAAAATCTTTTGATCAAACAATGAACAATGCAGAACACAAGAGAAAGCTGTTGTTTCAATCAATAAAGAATCAAGAAAAACACATCTTCTCTACAGAAAGAAAAATTAATTTATGACCAGGTCTGTCTTATCACATGGCCACACTGGGCAGTTTCCAGGGGTCCCATGATTTTAGGGGCCTCGAAATTGCTTGAAAAATAAAAATGATGGTTCATATTATTAAATAGCAGACATAGAGAACCTTCTCTAAACCTATGTTTACATTGATGTTTAAATCAGTCCTTTACCCTTCATTGAACACATGTATTAAATTAATCGGCACTATGGACCACAGGCCAAATCCGCTGCATTACTTTGCCCTGGGGGCCTCAAATATTCTTGATGTTCCTGCTTGTTCCTATCTGTTAAATCTGCCATTGTTGTTGTTGTTTTAGAGAATACCCTTGAAATTTTAGTTGTTTGAAATCCCAGACTTTTCCATTGAAATCTCTTGTTTAAATTAAACCTGTACCTGTTCTTTTATTTCAGGAATCGAAACAATTGCAACGAAAAGACTGTCAGTGAATGTGATACTTTGCAGTACACACAAGGAGAAGGTAAATCCATTGCACACACTCAAATTGACAGACATGCACAAAAGATATTTTGTTTTGAATGTATTGCCACTAAGCATTTTTTTTTTCTCTCATATCCATGGTGTCTTGTTTGTCTAATAATCCACTGAAAACTCAAAACATTTGTTACTAATCATATCTTCTACCTAGAAGATGGCAATTCTATATCTGAATTCAAGCTGAGGGCATAAACAAATATTTTTTTTTTAATGGTCTAAAAATTCATAATATTCTAATTAAGTTGTTTTTGCATGCAACTAGACTGATGAAAATTAACACAGAAACAGTTACTCCAAGGAATGCATTAACCACTAACAGACGGTTAAATCGAACTGCCCAATATAGACAAATGTAAAATAACCAACCTTTCCCATTTATTTATGGTAATATTTTTTCTACTTTTAGTTATCATAGGTTCAGAATGAGTCTGTAATGTTACGGTTCTGAAGTCCTGATAAAAAAGTTAAACAGAAATAAAACTGTTCAGAATGTCCAAATAATTTCAGACAATTTTAACATGCATAGTTGGTTTGCTTGGTACTTACTACCCTTCTTTAGATGCAAGTTAAAACTGTATATTACAACCAATACTACTACTACTACTAATAATAATGCACAGAAAGATTCTTTGTAATTTTACTAATGACCAGCTTTGTTTTGCCCTAAAACACTATCAAAATAGGCAACCAGGAAATTTCTTTATTTGTTTACCAATCTTCAAACTTTTATCTTATTTTTATTTTTTTAAATGGGGTATCTTCAAATTAATCAAGTCCCTATTGGTTTTACTGTTTTTATTTTAATTTTATTTGAAACAAATTGAATAATTAACTTATGTCTGTAGAGAAATGACAATTTTTTGTTTTTTACTTTTCATTTCAAAATAAAGATTTCTTTAAACCTTAGCAACAAGTAAAATTTAAATGTATTTGAAATAATTTTAATGAAACTAACGAAATTTAGAATATGTAACTAAAATGTTTTGTTTTGTTTGTTTTTGTTTTTTTGCAATTTACTTATAAACAATTTTTGTTTTTCAAAATTCAATTACCTCGATTTCCGATTTTTGGGGGAAAGTTTTTGTTTTTGTTTGATTCCAGTTGAGAATTAATTCCCCCCCCCCCATTTAATGATATGCAGATTCCTCAATCTTACAACAGAATAACTCTTTTTTTTTAGTTATTTTAGTTATGTTTATTTATTCTTTTGTCAGAATGCTTAAAACAGATTTCAATTATTTTGTAAATTTTATTTTAACTTCTTTGAATTAAATGGCTCGACACCAACAATAGATTTCGTCTGTCAAGATCCAATACCGTCTGTAAAAGGCATTTGTCTTTTTGGCTTACCTTTTAAAATAATCTTTGTATTTTATTTTGCCACTAATTTTAATTTCACACTTATTTCTCTTAAGGGAAATCTTGGACAGATTCTTTGTCAATCAAACTTTATCTTTTATTTTCAATTTTCATTTAAATCTTTTCTACTTGTATCTTTTTTAAACTATTAGATGTATTTTATATCCTGTTTGTAATAATGAATTTTCAGATGTTTCTGCTAGATCTTAGTGTTCCCCAATCCTAAATTTGACAGGGAAGAGCAGCCCTACCCTTGTTTTAACTGACAAGAACCAATCACCCAGGGGAGAGTAAGGAGGTTGTTAGATGGAAGATCTTTACTGCTACTCAGTGTTTTGGAGCTGTGCACATTTGTTAGTGTCACTCAACTATAATTTGGCCCCTAATTCAGGGAGGACCAACTCCAGCCAGCCACAATCACAAAAGTCTTCAGTGTGTGTAAGGAGAGAAATCCTCCCTCTGGGTTGCTGAGGATGAAGTGAGGTGGATGTTGAAAATTAACATAAACTGTGATGAGTGTTGTAATTGAAGCCCTAATTGTCTTCATACTCTGGGGACTGATAGCAGCTGAGAATGGGAAGTGGGGAGCCTTTCAAAACAGAAGTGGCAGAAGATATTTTGTCTTACTGAAAACAAAAAGATTTTAGGAAAAGCTGTTGCTTTATGACCAGAAAGGAGAGGAATGGTGAAGATATGAAGTTCTTTCAGCAATCAAACAATTTGGAAATCTAACCAAGGCTGCACGTACGCACACACATACATATATATTACTTTTTTTTATATCAACCTACCAGAATCTTGCAAAGAAGTTGACCATGTTTTTGATGTGAAAATGTTATAACGTCATCTCTCACCAGTTGGCATAATCTTTATTTATTTTGACAATGATGAACAACAGATATAGAAGCCCCCCTTTTCTTAGTAGAATGCAATAAAAATCACTTTTATGACTAATGTTGGGCTTTTAGACATCTTACACTTATGTTTTTGACTGTAGCAGAGAACCCCACCCACCACCCAAACACTAATGTTTGCTAATAGAAAAGACATTTTGTATTTTTACAAACCCATAATCATGGAAGATTTTAATTATTTTATATGTATTTTTAGAGAATTTTTTTTCTTATGATTTTATTTTAATTTTTAAATCGACAGCACCTCCCCCAACTAGTTTTATTTATTCATAGTTGGTTTAGTTCTTCAGCAAAATCTTTTTCTTTCATCAGTGAAGAACAATGAGACTAATTTAAACTTGTCCGAAATCTTTTTTCTTTAACCACAACAGCTGTTTTGCCCACTTTTTAATCTTCATGGATTCAGTTCAAATAGTGCTTTATAATGACTCTTAGTATTTTTATAATTATTTGTATATATATAGATATATGAGAATGGAACAAAAAATGGTATTGACATTTTTCTTTTCTCTTTCAATCTCACAAATTCATCTGCTTAATTGGTAAACCCAGAATTTCTCAAACATATGTTTAGAACAATAAAAATGACTAGAAGTGGCCAAACTTTATGGCAGCCAGGAAAGAAATAAAGTTGGTAGAGACAATGTAAATCTGGAGGTGTCTTCATTTGCTCTCCACTTGCTCTCCACTTATAAATATTCACAAATTATTTTCTATCCTTTCTATTTTTGTTTCTTCCCTTTTCCAGATTTATGAATAAAAACGTGTTTCTTTTTAGCCCCAATCTTATCAATTGGATTACTTCTCTGCTCAATGCCAACACAGCTGAAGCTGCCCAATGATTAACTCTTTTTCTCCAACTTCCCAAAAGTTTCTAGAATATAATTATGCCACTTGTCATAGAATGTAAAAAAAAAATTAATATACTTCATTTTCCCCACAAATTTGTCATTTTTTTCAAAGCTTGAAAGAAAATCAATAAAAAGAAAAAAGACTTGCTTTTACCACAGTCTGATTAAATGTTCAGAGAAACAATTTTCCTTATAGATGCTGTCCAATATTAAAACACGTGCACAGCATTTTTGCTGAGCTGCTGATTAACGATGCTTCTAAAATTGTCAAAAACAAATTGTCCATTCACAGAGGAATTGAACCTTTAAGCCAGACATAGCCTTTTCAGTCCAGTTCATTTATCACTTATATCAGAATGAACACAGAAAGCTGATCCAATTTTTATAAGAACACAGGCTGAGGTGGGAAGTTCCATATTTAATGACATGTGGGATGCTCTTCACTTCTACCAGAAAGTATTGTATATAGCAAATACTGCATGCATATTAACCCTTATGCAGGAGAATAGCATTCAGGGCTATCAAACACTTTCACTATTGCAAATGGAACAGGCTGTCATAAATATATGCAGGTTGAAAGCCGGCTGCATGAGATTAGATCATCTGATGTTAGAGCAGTTTTAGATTTTATCAGAGATCAGTTCTGGTGCTGGATTGAGTTAAGTAATCTACTAATATTAACAATTATGATTCAACCAACTTCATTGTACGGGTTCAATTACCCAATCCAGAGTAAAGATACAACCTGCAGTGGAATAGCACAAGGGCTGCCAAAGACAGGTTTACAAACTTACACAAATATACAGCAAAAACCTACAGCAATTATTGTTAGCCTGCAGAATTCAAGGTTAAATGTTGGTTCTAGTCATTTGTTTTGTAGCTGAGTGTCCTATATGTTAATAAATATATTTTTTTGCACATAGTATGAACTAGTTAGTCTGGTTGTGTATTGTTCCAACTACATAAAAAGAATTCTATTTCCACACTTTACAATAAAAGCAAACTTCATTTAAAAAAAGCTTTCTATTGAAAACAAAACATGTTTATTTAAAACATTTTCTCTCTGCTTTTGTTTGTAAAGTGAACTCTGAATAATAGAAATGTTGGAAAGAAAGACATTTGCAGATCTTGAGTTTGTGGCCTTGTCTGGGCTGCTGACATGTCATAATCCAGCTGCATCAGTATTCAAGATTCTAAGAACTATTATAGTAATATTATCTTTTTATATTTTATATCTTATTTTTTATTAGCTGAAGCATTGTCAACCATTATTTAATTTTTGACTTCTATCTTATTCTCTCTTATTCTATCTTAATTTTAGTTGTTTTACAACTACTCAGACCCTCAGTCTACGGCCATCAGTAAACAGCTTGAATTGGATATAAAGAATAAACTGTTTTTTTACCACAATCTTTGGGCTATTCCATTCTACAGCCTTCTTCAGGTGTAGAATCCATAAGGAAATAGATCAACAACACAAACAAATTCAGTTGTCCGATCAAAGCTTGGAATGTTAATGACTCTCCTCAACTTTATACACAACAACATATCCATCCTTTATTTCTGTGAAAGCAAACCGGTCTTTTACAAGTTTTGTTGCTTGGGAAAATGAGTATGGGTATTGTATGATTGCATTGTGGGTGCAAATTGTTTCCTGTTCTGAAGAGTGCACCCAACCATCAGATAACTGAGGGGCTCCTTATGGGTAGCTAAAGAAAGAAAAGCCGAATGTGGTGAGGGTGACACCAACCACCTCCACTAAAACTGGGGTGTTTAAGTCTCCAATTTGAACTCTGAAAGCAGCGAGGATCTCTTTTCCTCTTCGAAATTTCTTCAAACTCCTTCTTCTCTTCCTCCTTGTTCATATCTTTTGTTTATTTTTTTTCCCTTTGAAATTTATCTGCTCTTACCTGGAGGCCTTCATTCAAGATAAGACTGGCTGATAGTAGCAGGATCAGCAGTGTGCATGTGTATCAGTATGTGTGTGAAGAGGGCTCAGGTGGAAGAATAGTAAACAGGGTCTAGAACTTGGAAATAAAGGATTTCTTGCTCAA
>VCCN01006352.1:33058-46716 GCA_006491835.1 Architeuthis dux | reverse complement strand
ACTATAGAAAACTGATCTGTTGTGCAGATGGGTGAATTAAATTCTTTCAACCTAATTTCCAATCCTCTGCAGTGAACCTTACTTGGAAGGCATAGATTGGTGGATAATTAGGGAGGGTAAGTGGAGGTTGTTAGATAGCAATCTTCACATTCCAATTGCATGGATCTGGGTTGGACCCTTCTCAATTCCTCAGCAGACACAATTCTTTGACCTTGATTATCTTTTGTTTCCCCTTTTTTTTTTGAGTTTGTTGTTGTTTTTGCCAACGCTACTTACTTCCTCGCTTGCTTGCTTCCTTGTTTGCTTCCTTTAATATACTCACCGTTTTTGTTATGTACTTGCATTTTGCTGTGTTTCAAGAAATAATGAAGATTTAAATATTTATTATTAAGTCTAACTTTCATATAACAAGCGCTGAAAAAGCTTACGTTTCGCTTGTTTATTGCAAGCCACTGTTTTTACAAGTTTAACACAAGGTAAATTTTTATTCAATAAAATGCATTTAATCCACTGCACTGCTTATTGCTTGTTAAGTGTAAATAAACAAAAAATGAGATAGAAATTAATACAGGCATCCCTCATTATAGTGCGGTTCTCAATATAATGTGGGTGGGTTGTGGACCTAAACAATTTTGCCTAAATTATCACCACCTCATCCAGAAAACTGCAAATAAAAACATAATTTCATCAATAGTTAAATATGACTAAAATATAAAATTTCTTCAATTTTCAAACAATGTATAGTTACATGGTGTTTTACACATAATTCCTTTGATCTTGTGATGAAAACACCTTTGTTCATTAGTGAACTTGTAATTAGCTTGTATCCGTGGTTCAGTTAAAGTATGGTTGTCTTTCTTGGACTCCAACACACGCGTTATAAAGGGGGATTTCTAAATGAATGTGTCTTTGTTTTTTAACAAAAATCATGTTCTTTTAATTGGCATTATTTTTTAAAATGCAGTTTTTCTGAATTTGTTTTGACAAGTGGAACTTATGACTGAGGCACTTGAAAATTGTTATATTTCAATTGAAAAGTACAGTCAGTAAGAGACGCGGACAGAAACTGATTTCTAATGAGCACAAAAATTAGTTGCTAAAATTAGAATTAAAGAAATTAAGGAACAAAATACAAGCTTTTCAATACACTTTCACAATTTAGTTCTTTGGTAGTCATTAGATTTTATAAGTATCCAAACCCAAGGTGCACGACCAACAAGATAAATTCAGTAATAATTTTTCTTCTACAGTTTTGGACTTATAAATATTCAAACCCTCTATGAAATAAATATACAAAAAAAAAAATTTTTCTACATTTCATGTGTAAATGTAAGATAGTGAGAAAAACTTGCCCCCCCCCAAATTAGTATTCATCTCCATATATATGCATATATCTATACATAAATCTTTAAAAAATGAATAGCATTGATAAAAAAAATGGATATTTTTTGTTCCATTGATCTTGATAATGACCAGAAGTAAGGTTGAAAGCGCTAGATTCCAATACTTATTGAATCCAGACATGTATTCTCTTGTATGTAAACAAGAAAAGTTTATTAAAAAATCTTTTAGACGTAATCACGAAATAACACTTATTATCCAGGAACTAAAAAATAGTTTTAAAAAGTTGCACAATGTAATCTATTTAAAATTTCATTTGAATTGTGAAAGTTTTCCTTATTTGGCTGCGCGCCATCTACATTAAATTGGCTGCAATTTAATAAATTAATTATGCTCTCGATAAGTGAGAAATAAAGGGAGGAATCTTTGATTATTCTTTTGTTTCCGAATGCATTTGCCTGTACGACAAGCTTCTTCTTTTGTCGGCTCCTTTCTCCTGGCTGCCTTTCTGCTTCTGCACCCCCATCTTTGATTGCTTTGCATCCAATCGTTCCAACTGTTCCTCTGGTCGTCGTTTTGTTTCTTCATTTTTGTTTCTTTTTCTCTTTTCCCCCAGTTATTCAGTGTCCGCCGATGGAAACACAAATAAACGGGGGAAGTAAGTACCCGGAGAACTTACCTCAGTTACCTAACAGCCTCCTTCTCATGTTTTCTTTCTCTCTCTCTCTCTCTCTCTTTCTCTTTCTTTCTCTCTCTCTCTAGTCTCGCCAGGTTTTTACTATCATTTTCAAAACTAACAAACTCCTTTCTTTCACTCTGCGGCGAATCAGTTTTATTTTTAGATGCGAAAGCATCTCTAGTACTGATTGCCGTTACTAATTGGCTGACTGACTGATGGGCTGACATACTGAAAAACTCCCACCTCGTTTCCTCCCACTCTTTCTATACATGTCTGAAAGTGCAAGGGAGTGAACTCGCGAATCTATGGTCTGACTTTCAGGCTTGTTTTTTTTTTGTTTTATTTTCTCTTAATTTCTAACTTTTTAACCCATTAACAAGGTATTCAGTTTTTGGCAAAATCTTTCTTTTTAATATTCAAAATATTTAATCTTTTTATAACCTCAATTCTTGAAAGATTATTTCCAGCCCCCACCCCCATTTTACACTGATTTACTTGGACTGGTGTCCTCATCTTGATTGTTATAATCTCAAAGTTTAGGCCATTGTACCCTACAGCCTTCTTCAGATATCTGTCCTAGTTGGTAACCTTCTGGGAATTTCAAACCAAACCCTTTATTCAATCCATGGGAGTATATTGTTTTTGTTCTGCTATCCATGCTGGAGGATATCTCGTATCAGTTGATTCTTCCTTGTGATGTTGCTTGTCTGCCTCTTCCACCAAACCTGTGTATGACTTTTTTGCACTATCCTTACCATGGATTGAAATCACAACACTTTTATCCACTAGACCATTGTTCCATGGAAGGTTACCAACTAAGAGGAGTGCCAGAGGATACAACGGCAGAAACCTTATGACTGTAACAACCAAGATAAGGACACTAGTTTGAATGAATCGGTATATAAAACCGGCCTCCCCCATTATAACGCAGTATGTTACAGCGTGGTTCGTGTTATAACGTCTGTGGCTGGTGGACCCCCAAAATAGCTAGATTTAGATATAAAATAGCTAAATTGATTGTGGCTTGGTTATAACATGGTTTTATCTTTCTTGGACCCCAGCACCATGTTATAATGGAGGACACCTGTAATGATTATTCCTCAGAAATTTAGACACAATCCTCTGTCATGTTTTTAACCTTCAAATTTACTGAGTATGACAGTATAATTCAGTGTCTATGGTAGCACAATTGGAGCAAGAGAACCGTGGTGCTGCCACTATCAAATTTCAGTTATTCCAATCTTTCAAATAGATGAGTTGACATTCGTTTTCTCCTGGCAATTGACAGCTTTGATACCGAAGATGCTTTACACTTCAAACTAATAAACTAACAAAAATCTACTATAAATATCCTTAAAAAGTATCTAACAACTATCTGCTTATGATCTAATCTTTTAAATGACATCTTTTCTGGCCTGCAAAAACCTGTTTTTCTAGTTTAACCAAATGGGTTCCCATAATAATAGCCAAGATAACATTTTTAGATGTTTTAAAAGACAAAATAAATGTCTATTCCCACAAATAAAAAATAAGTTATACTCTACCTTCCCCATTTTTACAATGTATTTCAACAGAACAATCCAAGTCCCATATTTCGATTTAATCTTCATGCATTCATTGTCTCGAAGTCTAGAATTCTAATGCCACTATTACCATTAAAAGATTTTGGTTATGTCTTTGCCTAATCAAGAATTGTACAGGATAGATGCCAGAAACATTTACCATATTTGATGACATATAAGACATCCCTTATTTCAGCAGGGAATATTAAGGGGAAAAAATGTATTTTCCTGAATTCTTCTCATTTATCACCCAATTTTTGAACTCTTCGTGTTTCAGACACTGGAAAATGAAGATTACGTTTATTTTTGAGCCATTTTTGGGAAAAAGTGGTGTGGGGGTCTCAGATAACGATAAAATGTTCCACTGAATAAATGCAAATATGATTTGAAATTGATTTCATCATCTCTGTATGTAAATCGTAGAATGAGATGCGACCGAAAGGGGTCAGAAAAAGTGCTCAGTTTTGCTTATCCCACAATAAGTTTGTATTTTCTGAGGTTAGAAAAGTGCATTCCTTTCAGATTTTCCAGTGAGATCAATCAAAATGTAGGGTCTTTCTTTTAGGTTTGTGCAGATACCAACAGTTCTTTAATTCTCTTTTTCATTGTTATATCACTAACGGCTTCAGGTTTTCTCTTGCTAACAACTTTTCTCTTTTTCCTTCTCTCTTGTTTTTTGTCTTGTTTGACATTTACTGCTGATTTCTTTGATTCTTGCTGGAATGAATACAATAACAATGGCTCAACTCTCAGGTGGTCCTCCCCAGATTTTCTTCTTTTCATGGGTGCATCTTAGCCCACGCAGGTATCAACTGGTAAAAATCTCCAACAACTGATTCAAACAAAACCTCACCATTTGCAGTATATTTTTCAACATTGACCACCAACATTTCTTTCTGCTATTGAAACACTTCATTTTATATTTTTCATACAAAGAAGAGCCTCCAATCAAAAGCTTAAAATCATTTCTTGTAAAGAAAGTTTTACCAATAAAATTGAATAAATTATTTTAAAATTAAGTTTTTAAATCAAACATTTTTCCTTTAAATTTGATATTCTAGAACAGTGGTTCTGAGAGTCCCAGGTCATATTCCTCCCCTTACAATAACAGGTTTCCTGCATTTTGAATCGAGTAATTTTTTCACCTTTTTATAATTTTAATTATACGTTCCTCTCCTGGCTAAAATTCCTTCCCTTAGGAAATTCCTCCCCAGAGAGCCAAGTGTCTCCAGTTTGAGGATCACTGTTCTAATACAATATATAATGCAGTGCAAATAGCATATGTAAAATATTTTAAAACATTAGAATTCTAAAAAAAAACAGGATAGAAATTAGAAACTACTTTTTTTTTTAGGTTTTTGCATATCTGTTTAATAATAGATTTATTGTTTAAAAACATAATCCAATTTTGTTTTATTTTTATTTATTTTATTAGATGAAGTATTTTAAATCGTGATTACTATTTACCATTACTTATTTTACAAATCTTAATTTGCAATAAAAAGCAACAATTAAGATGAAGTAGCAAAAAAATTAATAATAAAAAATACTAGAGAAAATTAATTTTTTTATTTAAAAAAAATTTTTTTAAAGATTTTTTGTTTGTTTTGAAAGTGACATTTAAGTTTTATGGTTATCTAACCACAAAAATTAAAATTTTTAAAACTCCCCCAATCTTTAAAATCTACTCCCCCAAGCGAGAAAAAGGAAATAAATAAAATTTGGCATTCTTTCTCTACATTGTGCCGAAAAGGCTTTTACTGTTTGTTGTTTTTACAGACACTAAAATATTTTTGCCCTTTTGTGCATCTGCAGTCGATTTTGACAATGGTTAAAAGTTATGAGTACACAAAGCGAAAGAATGCCTAAAATCTTTTTTTAATTCTCAATTTTTTTTGTCCATTTTATTTTCAGTTCCTCTCTCAGCTGCTAACTGCCATCTAAGTGATGTTTTTTTCTTTTTTATTTTGCTTTTTAGGCCTAAGACGGTTAATATGGGCTGACCGGAAGGGTGAAAAACGTGAGTCTACTATAGTGCACTCAGCTGACCCCCAGACCCCCAACTCTTAGGCTAGCCAGCTAACACTCTTTTTTCTCTCTCTTCATCCTTCTTTGCCATCTTTCATATCACCATCACTCTCTCTCTCTCATGCTTTGTCATCTTTCTCTCTTTCTCTCTTCATCTCAGTCCAGTTTCTATTAAGTTCTGCCAGACATTTCCTCTGAGAACACCTCTTTTTCTTCTTCTTCTTATTCAGTGCATGTTTTTATCCTCTTTTTCTATTCTCCAGCAGCATCTACAGCATCACTTTGCAGACAGACGGACAGAACAACTCACACATTAAAATATTATTATGCCATATTTTCTTTCAGCTTATATTGTTCACTTTGTTGTCTTTCAAAAATACTTGCCTGCCATCAGGAAGCTCTTAAATAGTTGTCTACAAAAATACACAAAATCTTCAAACATAATAAAATTTACCATTTGAAGAGTTTTTTTAATGGTTTACTGAAACTTTATGAAAACTTGTAAGTTTTCTGTATATTAGTAACATTTGCTTCAGAGTTATTTAACACTTGTCACACTCTATACTCTGATTTACTTGGACTAGTATCCTTATCTTGGATGTTATAGTAACATTTTGTCTGTTGTACTTTCCGGGGTTCTTCAGATGTTTGTCGTAGTTGGTAACCACCAAGGACAAATTAACTAGGAAGAATTACTTTTACGAGATATCCTCAAAGCATGGACAATGGAATGAGATCAATCTACTGTGTAGATTGAATAAAGGGTTCAGTTTGAAATTCCTAGAAGGTTGCCAACTACAACAGACACCTGAAGAAGGCTGTAGGGTACAATGGCCGAAATGTGATTATAACAACCAAGATCAGGACACTACTCCAAGTAAATCAACGTATGGTGATGATTCCTGATCTCCGAAATTCAGACAAAAATTGTCACACTCTGCTTCATATGCCTTTTTGGCCCATCTTTTTCACTGTAATACATAAGAAAACACAACACCAATCATTTAAAAAAAAAAAAACAATTAAACTTTTAAAACATAATGAAAATAATAGCCAAAATAATTAAATCTATCAATTTAACAGAAAACTATTTCTGTTTATCCACTATAAATGCATATAATGCAGAAAAACAAAATTTCAATTGTTTCTAAAAGAAATGAATGTTAACCTTTGTTTCTTTTCCTATACAAAAAAAGAGAGAGAGAGGGAAAGCACCTGTAATTAATTACAGGTGTTGGCTCTCATCAAGAACTTACCTTTGTACACTACATGTATCATTTAGCTCAGAGGTCCCCAATCAACAGGCCGCAGACCGGTACCAAATTGCAAATCATGTGCTACAGAGGAAGCAATATAATTTGGCGATATGAAACAATATAAGTCAGCTGAACCTTTCCTTATTCCCTGTCACACTTTGTAAAATGAAAACACATTCATTTTCTTGGATCTTAATTATTAAATTCTTATTAAATTGGTTAAATAAACCCTTTTATGAAATTAAGTGTATTTAGCCACTTATAAGTGACTTATATTTGACATATCAACTGTATTCTGGTCGTGATTAAACTGTTGACCGGTCTGCAAAAATATTTTCCATATTAAACCAGTCTGCGGTGCAAAAATGGTTGGGAACATCTGATTTAGCAAAAGTAATTTCTTCTCATGTCTCTTATTGTAGCTTTCTCTTCTTTTCTCTTCTCTTCAGCACGTCTGGTGGCTACAACTGCTAACTTTTCCGTTTTTCCTTTCAACCAAATGACTTTCAAAACAAAACTGTTTTGCACCTTAGGATCTTTGTATTTGTCAACTGCCTAAATCCGTGGCCATTGTTGTTGTATTGATTTCAGTGATGACTTTTTTCTCTCAATTTTAAAACGCAAAACTTTAAAGTAAATATTCTTATTTTAAGATGCTTTGAACATTGCTAATTGCGCGTACATTAATTCATTAATTCATTCATTCATTCATTAACTCTTAAATTCATAGACCACTTGATACCGCTCCTTATTGACAGCAGAGCTCTTTGGTGGAGGAAACAAATTTTGTTAAATTTATTTCAAACGGAATATAAAAATTAAAAAAAAAAAACCTAAACCTGGAAGGGAGTTAACTTGATCAGTAGTTATTCCCCTTGATATTAACATTTACATTTTCCTATTTGAATTTAAGAGTTAACATAACCAATTTCTTTCCAACCAGTTCTAAGTTCAACAAGATTTTTAAGAATCAAATCAAGGATATTTATGTAGATTATTCGGAATAAAATTTTCAGATATGATAAAATTTAATCCTGTGAATCTTAGTCCGAGTCACTCATTGTATAATAATGATGCCTCATCTCAGAAATTCAAACAAAAGTTAGCAAATTAAAAACTTTTGTCAAATGAAGATGAAATTTTGTTTAGAGTCTCTATTTATTCCTACTCCCACACAAAGTGTGGTACGAGTCCTTTTTTAAATGTAGGAATCCACACATATTTGTGTGGGTAATGTCAGAAGTTGCCTGGTTCTACATAAATACTGCCAAAGGTGTCTGAGTGTGCCCCCTAACCCTTCCCCATTAGTACAATGGGGAGGTATTGGCTGGGAGATGGATTCACAGGAACCAGGCATCCCATAAGAAAGGGGCCTTGGTATTTGTCTTCCAATGCAAATGAAAACCGACACAATGCCTTTTTTTTTAAACACACAATCACATGTGGATTGGATGCAAAAAAAGCTGTTTTATCAGGATAGCTACAGGCATCTGACCCTTACTTGTTGGTGTATTGAGGGTGAGTGCTGCCTAGAAGATGGATCCTCAGGAACCAGGCTTTCTGTATGAAAATTTAAATTTAGACTTGTATTTCTTTTTAAATCTTGTTTTGTTTATGTTGGCAAAGGAAAGAAATAAGTAAAATCTTCAAATCTCATTTATAGCCATTTTCTTATTGTAAACAAGATGTAGACATGCACATCTTTCCATTGACCTGTTCGCTGCCACAGATGAGAATTCATCTTACGATAGTGTGTTATTCTTTTTCTTGCATACATTTATGTATATATTAGATTTATTAGATATTTTGTTGTACATTTTAGTTGATTAGTTGATTGTACATGTTAGTTGATTTGTATGAAAATAAGCATGCTATGAAGACTTTCTATTTTCATCAATTTTTCATGAGAAAAACCTGGCACATGAGTTATGTTGAAAAATATGCTAGGCAGCGAACAGGTTGAAAAATGTTTGCATTTTATTGATATTGGCAACTTTTTGAAAAATAGATTATTGGCGGATTTTACAAGACGTTGTCAATGAAAATATATGCAGATCTGGCCAAGTGGACTGCTTTGCTTGATTTCTTGCATGTAAGTGAATGAGCAAACCATTCCACAGAACTTTCTTTTCTTTTTTCTATTTTATTAAGTGTTGTATATTTTCTTTAATTTCAGTGACTGTACCCTTATTCCAACCACCAGGCTCTATAAGATCATACATAGATCCTCATACATATGAAGACCCCAACCAAGCAGTGAGAGAATTCACAAGAGAAATTGATTCATCTCACATCACCATAGAATCAGTCCTCGGTGGAGGTGAGTAAAACTATACTTTTGTATGAAGGTGATCAATAAGTCTGTAGACTGAAGTGTACTTATTAGCTGAATTTTCATCTGAAATCTTCAATGTATAATGTTCGATCTATATGATTAATGGAGAAGTGTTAGGTGAAGTGCATTGACAAATGAGATTATGTTGAAAAATAAATATTTGTTGCATAAAATGAATGCTTTTCATATCATGAAGCAATGCACATCAGGATTAAGCTACTGATATTTATACTTATTAGAGTAATATATAGCCCACACACAGGATAAATTATTTTAAATGGTTTCCGACCACATTCATATATGCATTTACAGACATTATAAATGCACACACACTCCCTCATACAGATGATTTTAATTTTATTTGAATATCATAATCATCTGTGGATGTTATATAATATACACAACTGAGGGTGGATCAATAAGTCCCTAACCTGGAACAGTTATTAGCTGAATTTAAATCTGAAATTTTCATTGTATAATGTTTAATCTATATGATTAATGGATAAATATTGGATTATGTTGAAAAATAAATTGTGTAAAATAAATGCTTTTTTTCATCATTAGGCCATGGAATTGTGATAGTACCTACATATATAAAACGAACATATTCATTATTTTTCAAATTTGTTTAGATGATTTAAAAATTTCTCTTGAGGAAACTAACTATTTTTTTTCTCTGTGACTTTAGGGGAATTTGGCGATGTTTGCAAAGGAAAGCTGAGAGTTCCTGGCCGACCAGATATGACTGTGGCTATTAAAACACTCAAACCAGGGGCCACAGAGAAGAACAGACTGGATTTCTTAACAGAAGCTAGCATCATGGGACAATTTGATGACCCCAATGTCATATTCCTGGAAGGAGTAGTAACTAAAAGTAAGTCTTATTTTATATTTTTCTACACACTTCTTCATATTTTCTACGTATCTGTGTTCAGTGATGGAAATGGGAGTATGAGGGAGTATAACAAATACCTACTTCTCAATTTCCATGTAGGTTATATGGTGTCAAAACGGGCCCCTAAATTGGCCATATTTACTTACTTTGGGACTTACAGCTGCAGAGAATCACTTCGCTCATTCCTGATGGGCCCTTCTCTGATCCCCAAGCATAAATCCTAGATACAGCCTTACTGTATACCTAGTTCCCAAAACCCATTTCCATCACTGTTAACTAATTATTCACATTTGTTAACCTTTTGCACTCTGTTGCCGACTTCGTTTGCTGAGCAAAAAATGTGCCCTGCCACTGCAGGCGACTCTGATTGCTGAACGACAGTGTATGTGAATTTTGCTGTTGTGTCGTCACGTCAATTTTATGTCAATTCCAGTCACATATTAACACACATATAAGTTACAGGCTTACAAAGTACTAAGTGCACAAAATCTTGGCACCCTTGAAAAAGAATACAGAGTGCTAAAGGTTAATAGGCTGACATTGTTATATGTTAGATAGTTTCCTAAGCTCATTCCCATGTAGAATAAACTTCTATAAAATTCTTTATCTCTTACTATTACTGTTATTTTCTTCAGACATAATCAGCCTAGAATAACATTTCTTCTATTTCAGAGGCGTAGCTAGAGATTTGGGGGCTTAGCTCCAATATTTAGTGAGATTTGATGAAAAAGTGCAAAAAATGCACTATCGCTTAATTGAAAAACAACCCCAAATGCTGGATTATTATTCATGCAAAATATATCCATGTTATTGTATGTCAGTTTGTGCCTGCCCCCCACCCTTAATAGGGGGCCCAGGGGTATTTTCAAATAGCCCACTCCCTCAGCTACGCCTCTGTTCTATTTCTCCTTCTTGAGCTGCTAAAATTCTTTCATTATATATAGTTGTACTATTGCATCTGGATATGATTTTCTTAGATTAAAAGTTCAATGCAAGCACTTTGAAAAGAAAAGTGCCAATGCCACAACTCAGTTTTCTAAGGAAAGACTTCACTATTTTTCAATTCCCTGCTTCTTTGGTTTCATGCCTTATCCGCAGTGCTGAGAATGCATGTTTTCGAAATCAAATTTGCACTAAAATTCTACTTTGATGGCCTTCCTGAAGATCTGCATGTTTTTTTAATTATTTATACATTAAGCCCCAACTTAGGCAGCATGCCCTTTAAGACAAATATGCCAATTATAGCAGATTTTAAAAGCACACATATTTACTGCTTAATACAGCTGAGAGCACCATCAGAGATTTGAAATATAGATTTAGTTCTGTGAGTAAACTAATTTCAAATGTTTAATTAATCCACTATAAGAGATGTTTGCAAATTGTTCACATTTAAAATAAGTAAAATCAAAGTCATTGCATAAGAGAATGGATTAGTTTAGTAAGAAGGGGAATCTTGAAGAATTGATGACCATATTCCATGATCAAATAGTTTAGTCATATGATGTATGTGTACATACAAATATCGAGTAAGCTAGGGTCAATTCTAATATTTAATCCTAATTTATCTGTTTCAGTAAGATTGAAACTAGTGATTTTGTGAAATTCCTGGACATTTCATTAATTATATACTGAAGCAGGATATACTTGATATTTACTAAGTTTAGTTTAGTTTGACACAAGGCTGCAGAAGTGGGGCACCCAGTGAGGATCATTACAGTAGAGTCAAGTGAGCTTCCCTAAATTAGTTTACAAATGACTTTGTCTGAAACACTCAAACAGAAGCCTAAGTGTTCTACTCATTGAAACAAAGGTTAGCATTCAGTTGACTCTATTATAGTATAGAAAGAAACCTCAGTTTCATAGACCAAAAGCAATGTGTTCAGATCCCACAAGAGGCTTGATGTATCTCGTAGAGCATTTTATTAATTATCTCCAAATTATTGAGATTTCAGTTAAAATTTCATTGCATTAAAGGATGTTTATTTGCTAGATTTTCAATCACATATATACACACACATATATATATCACTATTAGCTCCATTATAGTATAGATTTCAGTGAAATATTTGACTATATATCTTTATGCTATAGAAAATCTCAATTTCAGTCAGATTTAGCAAACTGCTCAAAATAAACCTGATTTAAAAAAAATATCAGTAATCAATAGAACTATTAAATTCATTCAAAATATTGCTTTTGAACTAATTACAATTTTCTGTAGATGAAGCATTGTCATTATCATAAAACTTTGACTAGTTTTTCTTTCATTTTATTTCTATTGCTATTTATCTCCTAGAGCTGGGTTTCTCAATCTTTTTGTTCCTCTGTATCCCTTGAGCTTTCTAACAGATTCTTATGTACCACTAAAAATTAAGGATAAAAAATTCATATAATTATATTGACTTTTATTAGAGCTCCATTTAATTGTCAGTGAAAGGTTTGGCAAATATCCTTTAAGTTCCTTTTCCAGCTTCATAAAATACTCGGTGATTAATTCTTAGAATATGTTAGTCTTAGATTGTGAGATGGTTGAGCCTGTTTTTTGGCAACAAGTTCATTAATACGAGGGGAAACTTAAGCAACTGCACAGGAAGATCATGTTCAGGTGTTTTGAGATTTGATCTGTGTTTTGATTTTAATACCCAACAACACTGAAAATGTTGATGGAAATAACAGCAGTGCTCGAATAGCAGGTTCAGCAATCTGTTTGTATGAGTTTCACATTCAAAACTAAAAATCCCATGAATGGTTATACTCTCAGACCAACATCTACTCTTTGAGAAGTGCAAATGTACCCCTGAGGGTACATTTTCCCCAGGATGAGAAACCTGTCCTAGAATAAATGTTCATACACATATTTTGTGGAATAAATTGAAAATTGCAATAAAAAGCAATAGAAATAAGATAATAAAAAAACTGATTATTCAAGACTCAATAGTAGTTTTCAGTGATATTTAACTTTTAATGTCATAAACCGCTTGATACCACTCCTAACAGACAGTGGAACTCTTCTGTGGCAGAGACAAAGTTTCTTAAAATTATGATAGAATAAAAATTTTTAAATGTACCTAAAGATGAAAGGGGGGGGGTAACTTTGATTAGTAGTTATTCCGCTTGATATTAACATTTAATTTTTAATATGAAATTAAGAGTTGATAGTAATTTTCTGTAATATTTAAGCTCTGAGGTGCCAATCGTTGCATGCCTGCATTCTGAGAGAATGAAAAGAATGGTAGCACAAGAATCTGCTTGAAACGGTTTCTTTTGGTGCCGCCAACTTGTCATCATTTGAATAAATGAGTGTCTCTTCCTTAAAATGTCCAGCCAATCACCTTTCATTCATTATTCCATTTCCTTCATTTGTTTCCTAAAAATCACCTGTCCACTTCACTCTCCCTTGGTGCGGATCACACTTGCCTCAAAATCAGACGACTCCCAAATTGACAGTACACCGGCCGATGTTGGTGAGTTTCACTGTAATCTAAAAGTTCTTCCTAGACTCCCTTCTTCTTTACACCACCACACTCCTTTCTTCTCTTTAACAACACTCACAAAATATGAT
>VCCN01006352.1:3479-26267 GCA_006491835.1 Architeuthis dux | reverse complement strand
TCAAAAAGTTAATTTTAACATCTTTATACAGCTTCAAAATTGGACCCAAGATTAAAAAATACAAAAATAAAAAAGCAAAATACTGAAACCAGATTGAACATTGAAGAAATCAGAAATCTTTGGTTCAAATTATATCAATTTTGAAGGAGTATAAGTATGTTAAAATAAACTGTTTTAATGTATCGGATACTCTTTGCACTCACTGTAATTTATTCTGAATCAGTTTTAAGAAAACACATTTCTAGTGTCAAAAGTGAATAAATAGTTGAAAAAACTAATCTCCACTGTGAAGACCATTGCAAAATTGAGAAAATTTGAAGTTGTAATATCCTAAATTTTGCCTATCTTTTGTCATCTATTTAAACTTCTAAGAACATTGTAGAAATGAATTAGCTTTTTAAGTGAAAAAAGTACTTGATTGATTAATGTAAAAATAATTAAAACCAGCTGATGTGTAGGAGGTATCAATTTGTATTTTTGTGTTCCTTGCTCTCCTCACCATCCCTTGTCTTCCAACACCCCCTATCCTTGCCTTCTAGCACCCCTCTTGAGTTTTCCAGCACTCCCAAGGTGGGTGGTAGCACCCACTTTGGGAATCACTGCCTTACACTGTTTCCCACTGATTTTGCCTTGTACTAAGCTAAGCCTAGTTATTGTCAAGATATTTACCTTTTTACTTCCAAGTATGCAAAGCCCATTTAGCTTTGCCAAGAATGTTTTGTGAGGATATTAAGTGATAAAATCAATTTAACATCCAGCAAATACCATAGATACTGAAGAGACTGACAAATCTTATTTTTATTTGTTTTTGATTTTTGAATGAATAACTTTATAATTTTTCTGCATTTTGAGAGAAAAAAACTAAAAATTAGAAATAAAGATCAAATTTTTACAAAATTAGTTAAAAAGTTCAATTGCTCATTGATTTAAAAATCATATGGAAATATATAAGCTGTTCAATAGTTTTTCACTCTCTTCTCTTATTACAAGCTGTTATTTTTTATCTATTGAAGAGTTCACTTACTGAACTCAACTGCAAACTCCCTCACCCTTGCTTGACTCATTTCACTGTGACTCAGATTCTTGGATGTTTACTAAAAATGTTAGCTTCTCTATCTGTCAGCCAATACTTGCTCGGCACAGTGTCTCCCACTGAGCTAACTGCTTCCTCTGCATTCCTTGTCAAATCTTGAATCATCAAAATCTTTTTACCCCCTCCACATACATCTCTTACTTTAGATAAATAAGTGAAAATCTTTTTTCATCCTACATACATACAAAAGTCCTTTATATTGTTTAATTTTGTTTGTCGAGAGGTGCTTTTGGTTTGTTTATAGTTCGGCTTGGCAGTGGCTTTGGATTGCTTGTCTTAATTTTAATCGGCTTGTTTTTCTTTCCTATTCTTTGTACATGAGAGCAAATGCTCTAAGGCAGTGGTTCTTAACCTTTTTCGCTCCATGCCCCTTATTATAAAAAAAGTAATCTAATTATATATAATGTGGCAAAACAAATTACATCTATACTTTTTAAAGTATGAAGCCAAACTTGAAATACTTCTAGTGGATAAATATCTGCAAAGAAAAATAGTCTTTGTAAAAAAACTACTAAAATGTTAGTTTGTTAATAAGTTAAGCATTAGTTACTAAGAAATCTATAGTAAAATTAGTAATTAACAGTATTGTGTAATTAGGAATTGATAAGTTAAGACTTAACAGAGCTCAGTTTTAAGCCATGAAACACTTTTCGCTCTTCATACTCAAATTCCAAATTGCCCCCTTTTGGGCCATGAGCTCCACATTCAGAATCAATGCTCTAATTCTAGGGAATCTTTCGAAGCTGAGTTTTCCGTTCATTCCTTTAATACATTTACTTTTTTTCCCTTGCAAAAACGAATACATTAAATGAAAACTCTTTTAAATACAGAAGCCATTTATTATAATCTCCGATAATGTTATCAAACGGTTATTGTTTTCAAAATCCGTTGGTCCCAAAAACTTTATTTAATGTGATCACAATAAGCAGCTTTCTCTGTTGTAACATTTTTAGCAAGATGTTATATGGAAATATGTAATAATTTTATATACTACTGCATAAATTGTATTCCATTGCAAAAAAGAGAAATTATTTTTGTCTCTAATATTTGAAATCTTCAATGGAAACTATTTCCAAAAAATTTACTCTTCTTTTTAAAGCAAAATAAATCAATTTGACAGATTTAAAAAAATTAAAACTATTAAGAGTGAGCAATTTCTTGTTTTTTTTTTATGTTCCTCTATTTTCTCTGTTTATCAATTAGCAAACACAGATGCATAGCTAGGGGGGGGGGGGGCTATTTGAAAATGCCAACAATGGGCCCCTAAAAGCTTTATAAATAGCACTACCCAAGAAACTCTTGAGGGGCCCCCTTCCTTGACTTTCCTGGCCCCTCTTAAGTGAGCCCAGGTGTGATTCACTGGCTGCACCCTCCTCTCAAAAGCACTGGGTAAACAATATATGAATGAATAAATTAATCCTGAAAGGGGCTTAAACATTGGTCTGAAGTGGCAGATTTGAATTAGAACCAACTCCGCAGACGTCTTTGTACATCTTTCTCTTTCAAGCTTGCACAACTTTCTTTACTCTTGACCAGGGGTTGCCAAAGTGGTAGATATCGACCCCTGGGGTTGATGGGACTATCTATCCAAGGGGTTTAAAATGCTTGGGGGTCAAAAGCAGGTCAATAAACACTGAACTTTTGGGGACAAAAAATAAACCTGATATACTGACTTATCATGGTGATGTATACATTTTAGGATGAGGTATTGGTGTGTTTGATGAATTTCTTTTGGCAGCCCTGCCTAGGGGTTGATGAGGGATCAAGTATTCCATGAAGGGGTTGATGGTCCAAAAGGTTTGGTGACCCCTGCTCTTATTATACATATCAGCATTTGATGTTATGCTCATTTGATAAAATAACAATTTTTAAAAAAAATGTTTCTCTCTAATTTTGGCTTGATAAAAGTTTTATATGAAGATTTTCAAAATAAATGTTAATCTTTTTTTTATTTGAATTTTTTCCAGATCACCCCATCATGATTGTTACAGAGTACATGGCAAATGGTTCTCTGGATACATTCTTAAGGGTAAGTCGGATTATTTCTGAAATTTATTTTAGTGTCTTGCTATTTTTGTATTCAGTGATGGAAGTAGGAAGGGATACAACATATACCTACTTCTCAATTTCCTACTTTGTTGTATGTCCTATGTTTACTAATTGAGACATTACCATATACCCAGTTCCTCAAAACCCAGCCTGACTGTATACCCAGTTCCTCAAAACCCAGCCTGACTGTATACCCAGTTCCTCAAAAACACAGCTTCACTGTATACCTAGTTCTCAAAACGCAGCCCTACTGTATACCTAGTTCCCCAAACCAATTTCCACCACTGCTTGTATTCATTTTTCTCTCTATCCTTCAAAATTGTCCCTTTTCTAAGATCTTCCTAATGTATGATGACAAAAATTAGAAGAAAAAAAAGCTAGGGAAGAGAGAGTAATAGACTACTGTCTTCACCTGGTAGTTCTGAGACGAGAGGTGGCAGTGGGGCTCTATAGCAGAACTGTGTAGTACTTCTCCTTTAATCCCTAAACATGGAGTGGTAATGAATTTCTGCTTACAATGACTGACTGAAGATGAGACTATCATCTTTGTCCTACTGTGAGGAGTGCTGGTGGTGGTGGGTTGATGGTGGTGACGGCAGTTGTCACCAAGCTGTGCCTCCCCGCAATACTTCTAATCAGCCCGCAGTAACGAGCCTGCTGTTCCTATGACAATGGATGATTCTTCTCACTCCCGATTGCATCTCTTTTTCATCAACAGCACTAGCAACAACAAGACAAAAAAAAATTGTTTTCATGATCAATCTATACAGAATGAGAGGAAGTGTGGGAGTGTTAGTGTGTGATTGAGTGAGAGCAAGATAGGTAGCGCAAAATAAGGGGTTTGGGAAAAGATTTCTACAGAAATTCTGGAAGAAAATGAAATACAAGTTGAAAGAAGGAATGCGAAATGAAAGTTTGCATGAAAATGAGTTAAAGTGAAAAAGAAATTAAAACTGAGGCAGAGGCATAGCTGGGGGGTATTTGAACCCCCCCCCCCGACCCAATGGAAGGGGCCCCCGAATGCTTTATAAATAGTAGTTCACCTACTGCATTTCTACTGATAAATCTCCCTAAATGTTGGAAGGGGCCCTTGAAGGAGCTGAGCCCCCAGCCCACAAATCTCTAGCTATGCCTCTTCTAATACAAAAATTGGATGGTGCATGCACAAACACTTTTCAATGCACAAATACTACACTTTGATCCTAGGCAGAAGTGCTGATCCATATGTAAATAATCCTGTTATTTTTATGGGTATTATGCTAGTTGATAATAAGGCTTTAAGTGTTGTGCAATTATTACAGTTTATATTTCTGTTTGATTCTGCAGTAAAATTGAACTTTTAAATCTCAATGTCATATTTTCTTTGATTTTTCAGAATAATGATGGCAAATTTTCATACCTTGAGCTGATAGGTATGATGAGAGGAATATCTTCAGGCATGAAGTATCTTTCCGAAATGGGATATGTTCATAGGGTAAGTAAAACTTCAGTCCTTTCAACATTGTTTACAAAAATCAGTGTTTTTTTTCTTTTTTTAAATTTAAATCTTCTCGTAAACAGCACTTGGTTAAGTAATAATGTAACTTCTGCAGAGGCAGTTTAGCCTTTGTATAACAAACCAGCTCTGGCAAAAGGCCACTTTTGCTGAGTGCTCAGTGATGATCATGCTGAATATTAATGGCTTGTGAAACCAGCTCAAAGATTTTCTCTATAAGTGGATATTCATACCCTAGTAAGAACACATGTAAACAAATGAACTCTTTTGGTTGTTTAGGTTAACAAGGTAGTCTCACTATAGTGAGTTTGATTCGCATTGGGTGCCCCATAATTATCACTTTATACCAGACTAAGCTGATCTTAGTAAATAACTAATGGGGCAACTTAGTATGGAACCATGGTTAACAAATTAATCTCATAGGTTATTATGACTGTAGTGAGTTTGATCCTAACCATAAGTGTCACACTTTACCAAACTAGCTAAGCTTAGTAAATACCATTAACAAGCTGTTTTGGTTATCCGAGAATTTTGATGCAAAAACTTATTTATTTTTTTTGAATTTCAGGATCTTGCAGCCCGAAACATTCTAGTTACTGAACACTTAGTCTGTAAAGTGGCTGATTTTGGTCTGTCACGAGAGGTGGAAAATGATACCACAGATGGTGCCTATACAACAAAGGTAAGTTTCTTTTACTTATATCACTGAATTATGTCTTGTAGATTTAGCAATGGACATATGTTTGCTCAATATATTAGTCTGAATTGACAGAATTTCTCTTATTAATCCTTAAAATATAAATGATATTTTGTATTGGAAGTGTTTGATGCTATTGCATCTATTACTACTAAAGGTATAAACATAAATGAGATTAAAAAAAAGTCTAGTCACAAGTTAATGTTTCATCTAAGAAATTAAGTCAACTTAAGACTATTAAATATTATTGTGTATTAAATATTATTGTACTATGATAGTAATTTAACCCTATCTGTTCTCTTTTCAGGGTGGTAAGATTCCTGTCAGATGGACAGCTCCTGAAGCCATTGCCTTCCGAAAGTTCACTTCAGCGTCTGATGTCTGGAGCTACGGTGTGGTCATGTGGGAAGTGATGTCATATGGAGAGCGACCGTACTGGAACTGGTCAAACCAAGACGTCATTAAGGCTGTTGAGAAGGGATACCGCTTACCCCCACCAATGGTAGGCACATTGAAATGTTATACTGATATATACAAATGGCACTTAGTTATTTCTTTATTGTGTTAAATTTAATGACAACACGATTACTCCATTGCCCCACGTTCCAACTGAAATTAACATATCAGAAAATGATATTCATAATTACAAAACTGGTTAGAAAAATAATATATTAGCATTCCAAGGCAAATTATGAATCACTGCCACCCTGTGTTGAGGGTGGTCAATTAAAAAGTTGGAAAAAGGGGTGAACAATGAGTAAGTTACTTCTCTTGCCTTTTGTTGTGATCACTAAAAAAAAAAGGTCTGAATTTTAAAAAAAACAGCGGGCATAAACTAATGATCAGTTTAGCATAAACTTACATTGCATATTGAACCCCCTCTAATATCCTATTATGGGGGAATTTTCAAAAAATAAGCATTTTCCTTAGTCATTGAGGGGAGTGTGTGTGCACAATTTCAAGTTTCTTCTATGAATGGTTAGTGCTGGGTGAAGTCTGGATACACAGATACATATAAATGTCAGAACACATGAATAACTTAAACCCAGCAATAAACCAGTTTTGTGGGTAGCAATAATTAAAAATAGATATTGAACTGGAATTAAATATTTACATGAAACCTCGAATATTTGTGTGAAAGGGTAATTTTGCCGTAAACATGGTTGTTATTCTCATATATTGATTAAAGATTTCCTATTTACATGTTGTTATTTTTATTTGCAGGATTGCCCGGAGGCCATCCACCAACTGATGCTGGATTGCTGGCAAAGAGAGCGAAACCATCGGCCAAAATTTGGTGCCATAGTTAAAACCCTTGATAAATTAATAAGGGCTCCCGAATTGCTTCGTAAAATGGCTAAACCAAGGTATGTTCTACCAGTATTTCTTTAAAAGTAAAGTTAGCCTCAACCTTTTCCAGGAATGATTAACCTTTCATTCCTTCTCAAACAGGAGACAAATATTTATAAAATAGAAATTTAAAATTGAATTTTTATAAGGACAATACTTCAAGTAAAATCATTAATTGCATTATTACATTTAATTGCTTTCATTTATGAGCATCAATGTAAAGAGGAAGCCGTTTATTATAATCATGAATAATGTTATCTAATGGTTATTGTTACCAAAATCAGTTGGTCTCAAACACTTTATTTAAATGAAATAAAAATTCATTAAAAAATGTCAATAAATTTCATATTGTTTATAATGTGAAGTTTATAACAATGAATTTAATAAAAACAAATGTAGATTGTTCCAATTTTTATTTCCTTTGTTTAATGTTATCAAGCAGTTATTATCTAAGAGACCCTGCCCCAGAATGATCACAATAAGTGGCTTCCTCTGTATTTCAATTCTTAAGCTTGTTCCACAAATAGGTAAAAATTCTAATAGTATCATCACTAGAGTTGAGCATTGCAAACTATTGCATGTGTGTAATTTTCTCAGTCAGTGCGCAATGAAAATGATCTTGTGCCATTCTTGGTTTAGTCAAAGCAATATCTAATGAAAATAATTAAGGCTATAATGATTGTAAACACTAAATGTAATTGTTAATATGCCAATGTTTTAAAACTCTTTAAAATGTGATTTTTTTTTTTTCCCTTTCTCTTTATGCAGACCACACAATTTCATAGACCCAAATGCTCCTGATCTGACCAGCTTTACAAGCATTGAAGAGTGGCTTATGTCAATAAAGATGGAACGATATATCGAGAATTTCATGAATGCAGGGTACATGAGTATGGATCAAGTAGCTCGGATAACAATGAAAGATCTTATGGACCTTAATATCAACCTGGTCGGACACCAGAAGAAAATCATGAACAGTGTACAGATGCTTCGGGCACAGATCTATGGCGCCCAGATGTCAGAAGGTTTTCTCGTATAGCTGTTGATGAAAGGAGGAGAGTTGAACATAAAGAAAAATCGATGAGGAAGGAAATTCGAATTTAAAAAGAAATATGTTGGGTGGGGGGGAAGAAGTGAGGAGAACAAAATTGGAAGGAAAAGTGGGGGAAAAAACAAACATTTTTAATGAAACAAAAAAATAACCCAAAAACATATTTTTTAAAGAAAAACTAGAAAAAAAAGAATGTATTTGAAAAAAAAGAGCAAACAAACTCCTAATTTACATACCTACCCACATACCCACCCACTCACACGCACACTCACTTACCCCTCCCACACACACACATCTACACATGTATAAATATACTGAGAGTCAGCAAATCATCAAAACATTTGGGACACCTGAAAGAACTTGTGAAGGAAAAAGGGAAAAAAAAAAATGCTGGAACCATCAAAGCTAAAGTTTGGAAACAAAATTATAGATGTGATTCATTGAAACTGTATTGGGTTTTGGAATACAATCAACATCTGTATTTGTCTCTGAGAACATGCAGTTTTGATGCTGTATCTTGGTAAAGAATTTTTGCTTTGTTGAAGGACAGTGTCACAAAAGTAGCGAACAGACAAAAGGATGGTGACGTAAAGACGCTCGGCTAAGTGAGCTGGGTGTGTGGGGGGGAGGGAAGAAATTGTTGCTGTCTCCAAAGATGGACCAAATCATAGATTATTATATCAAGAGACACAAAAGCATTACAAAAACAAAGTGAAGAGAAAACAGGATAATCAATACTTGAACGACTGCAAACACCCAAATGAAATGGAACTCCCATGAACATTAACCATGGCTGTAAATAAAGATTATTTATTGTGATATAAAAAAATGAATGGAAAAAAATCACCAAAAAAATTTTTAAAATTCTGAAAAAAAAAAAGAAAAAGAAATCTTCTTCAAAAATAATTATGATGATTGAAGAGACGAAAAAATAATCAGTTGTTGGACTATATTATTATTATTATTAATTATTATTATTATTATACAAGAGAAAAAAAACAACCAAGCTAACAGTTATAGTTCCCGTCACCTTACCAAGCATACCAACCACTCTGAAAATTAAACAATATGAACAAATTGACACGCACGCACTCACACACAATTGACGATAATAAAAATTCAAATAGAATTTTTTTTTTTTTCCCTTTTTCTTTTTAAAGAAATGGAGAAGTTGACATTTTATAAAATTTTGCTTCTCTTGAGCAGATAATGTGATTGTTGTAAAGTTTTTTTTATTCAAATTATAAGAAAAAAGTCAAAGCTCTTACAAAAGCTAACATTCCTTAGTCTAGGCAATTTGACCCTCTTCTTCTCCCCATCACTTTTGTTAAGCAGCTGTTTGAACTGAGTTGCAAATGTATATTCCCTGGTTATGGCCCAAACTCATGAAATGTAGTGGAGGTCACCTAAAGAAGACAATGACGACTGTGCAAGATAAATGCCTTTTATTGACCCCCAGCCCTTAACGTTCACTGAGGACCCCAAATAAAGAAGGTGCATCTATTGCACCAACCCTGTTTGGCTTCTTGCATTGGTCTCATACAAAACTAGTTATCATTTCTTACACAGCGTCTCATTGGTTGACACTCTTCCCACTCCTCCACTCCCACTACAACAACAGAATACAAACTTTCAGTCTGATTGGTTGGTTATTGGTCAGGTGATTTTGTTTCTCCATTTGATAATGTGTTGATATGCTATTCAATTTCTTTTTTCTTTTTTTATTGAATTTAATTGATTTCATGTCAACTACTGGATGTGTAAAGAGGAAGGATAGAAGTAAAGAAGGATAAGTATCAAAGAATAATCCCTAACAACACCATTTTTCCCTGAAATGTTTTAACTGGTGTTGTCTAATTTTCTTAAAACTTTCAATTGTCCCTGCTCTCTCAGCTTATCGGAGCAGAGATCTGTAAGTGTCTGTCAGCGGTGTAATCATTATCATAAAAAAGGCAAAACAACCAAGAAATAACTAAAAAAAAAAAAATTAAAAAAAAGTTTTATTCCACTGAAAATTTTAAAAGAAAGAAATGGTTTAAATATTTACAAAGTGGAAAACTAAAAAGATATACAAAGACTAATATTTTAAGTGTTATATATTTCTTGGTTGGATTTCTTCAATTACTGCCACCATTGATAACCCCACTTACATGAAAAGAACAAACAAACAAAAAACACAGTGTTGCTATGCAAAAGAAAAGAACAATAATTTGAACTGTCTGTCTATTGTCATATCATCTGGTTTTAAATCTCTTTTTCCCCAAATTTCCCACCTCACTCCTTCCACCCACCCTCCTAACTCGATAAACATGTTATAAGTAAAAAGTGTGAACAAAACTCCTCCCCCTCATTAGAATATATGAAAAAAATTGAAATATAAGGTACAGCAAGCATCAACAAAAGTGTAGCATGTGAGAAAGAGCGCGAGCGAGAAGCATTGTGATTCATAAAGTCAGATTGTAAAGACCTGACCTGACCTTCCCCAACAACAGAAAAGGCCCCAAAGAAACCTTTCTGTTTCTCCCCATACCTGTATGCCCACAGATTTAATGCATAACAAGGGCCAGGTAAAAGAATGACAATGTAAAAAGTAAGCAGTTTAGGCTCATTAAAGCCTTCGTGCAAAGTGTGCATGCCTTATGTGTGAGTGTGAATATTTTTAACAAGAGAATATTCTTGGGGAAATTTTAGAGGAAAAAAAACTCTAGCTTGTTGCACTTAAAATGACCTTATATTTTTTATCAATGCATTCCTATTTATCTAACTTTAAACTTCTTTTTATCGTTAAAGCACTTTGAAACCATTTTTCTCCGCCTGGCTGCTAGCCTGCTCCTCTGTAGCAATTAGTTTTAATTTAATTTCGTTTTTGTTTTTTCAATATCTACTTCAGAATGTCAATCTGGCTCTAAAGTTGAATTTTTATTTTTTGTTATCTAGAAAAATCTTTCCTTGTCTTGATCATTTGTTGTCTAAAACCTTTCTTTGATTTTGTTGACCATCACATCAAAGACTCCAAATCTAAGAGTTTTGAACTATTAGGTTTTTTTTCTGTGTGTGTATTTTGCACCTCACTAAGTGTGTATCTAGAATTCGTACAATTTTCAATGATTCTGCAATAATCGTTTTTTTATTTAAAAAAAAAAAGAAAACCTTTCGAATAACTTTTAGTCTGACCGTATTTGTGCACTCTTTAGAGCATGTATATGTCAATGTGGGTAAGGATACAATGTCCTCAATCAAAACTCTGCCTTGACAATAAGAAGATTCCCCCACTACCATCACTACAATTCAGTTTTGAGGTTTAAACTGATTAAAATTTTTGATATAGAAAGGCTCAGAATCTATAAATTCCAACAACTGATAAAAATGCATAAATAGATAATTCTTTTGTCATTTTAAGGTCAGTTTATGTACATAAAATATATATTCATGCACACATTATTCTATGTTTTTTTGTTTTGATGGTTACCTTACTTTTAGTTTATTCTAAATTTTATCTTTCTAATTTTTCAGAGATTTTTTAATGTTGATTCTGAGAACAGAAGTCTAAAACCTTTTCTTTTTTTAATCAAGTAGGCTCTATCTGATTTTTAATTTTTTATCAAAGAACCTTTAGAATTTTCCGTTACCAAATTTCTTTTTATATTAATGGAATTTTTCATATACATTTCATTTCATGTGTAAATCTTTATAGATTGACTTTGAACATTTTTATGGCAAGGGGTAACATTATCATTTAATACGTATTTTGGGAACATATACACACTTTCTTTCTTTCTCTCCCTCTCTCTCCATATAAGCAAAAAAGATCATAAAATGAAAAAAATTGATATTTTGGTGAAGATAAGCTATCTAAAAGCAATAGAAAATGGAAATGGGTTGTATTTTCTTAAATATTTCCACGTCTAACCAAATGCAATAGGAAAACTAAAACGAATAGATTTTCTGTTTTGTTAACTTTCCTGCAATGTAGTAGACACACGTACAGGTGTATAAATTTTTTAAAAATTCTAAATATTTTGGTGCTTTAAGAAATGTCTGTGTGTTTGACTATATTGTTATTCTTGGTCTATCTAGATAAAGAAAAATTCAAAACAACTGCTAGGTGGGTGGGGGCATATGTAATAATGATACAAAAAACTTGTTCCTGGCATTGTGAAAATACCACTCGGTTGTCACAGAATGTTTAAAAGCAGAGTTGTTGAGAAAACTAACAGCATGAAAGTTAGCATCTAATTTTTGGCTATATCAATATAGTGAAATGTTTCATCTTGCATTTCTTCTTTAGTGGAGAAGTTTTATGAACACCTATGTACTAAACATTTTAACTATCTATTTAAACTGCAAATTACACAGAAATACATGTAAGACATTTCTCTCTCTATCTATCTCTAATTGTTTGGGGGGTTTTGAAACCAGTTTGAACAAGTTAAAATACTTCCATAAATTTTCTTTTGAACCTTTACAGAATTATAGAAAACATTTACCCTGACAATCTTCAATTTCCCGTTCCCCACTTGGTTTTACCTCTCTGGGCAGCAATACATTTTATCTTTTCTTTAATGAAGAAAAAAATCCCCTAAAAGACGAAATTTGTTTGAGATTTTTGTTGAAAATCTGAAGTGTTTTCCCTTGTGCAGACTACATTGAGTCTTTTGTCTATTTATCACACAAACCAACCTCCTTGTTTCTGTGAAATAAGGTCCAATATATCTTCTTCTATTCTACACATACACAACTTTAAACATTTTCCCACACCCACAAACACATTTAAAACATGTTTGCACACTCTTTGCTGTGCGTTATTCCCAACTATTACCCCTATGCTGTCTGTTGTTAGACCTGTTCTGTAAAGCTGTGTTTGTTTGAAATAAGCAGGTGTTGTTTTGCATTAATAAGAGGAAAAAAAAGAAACAAAGAAAAAAAAAATCAATCTATCAGGAGTGGGGAGGGTTTTCAACAATGTTTCAATTTCTTCACAAGAAAAAAGAAAAAAATACAAACTGGATGTAAGTGTAAATAAAAGTTAAAATATCTGCAATCATTTAAAAATAAAAATTCCTTTGGTAGAACCAAGAGAAAACTTTGCTATCAATTTTCTTCTATCCACTTATGGGGGTTTGATAATAAATCTTTAAAAAGTAAAAAAAAAAGTTTTCAATCTAATCACTTTTTTAATGGAATTACTGTTTATTCTTTATTCTGTGTGAGTGTGTTGCATGAATGAGTGTTTATATTAAAAGATAGGAAAAAACCTTTTGTTTCTTCTTGATGATCTTCTAATGTCTTCATGCATAGGTTTTTTTTTCTTCAATATTAAAAAGGAAAAAAATTACTACTCAGTATGGCAGCATATTATTAGTGTATTAATTTGTAATGACCGCTTACTGTATGGAATGTCCTCGATTATTATCAGTTGAAATTAAGATTACCAAATGTAGACTCAAGGTTAAATGAAAAGGAAGAAAGAGAGAGAGAGAAAGGAAGAAGCACAAAAAAGGCACTAAAAAGTTCTGCCATTTTTGGTAGATCACTTATGGGACATATAGATTATATGTATGGGACACATATACAATATATGTATGGGACATATAGAATATATGTATGCAGTCAATACATTTGTGTGCTTGTAAGAACACAACTAATTTTCTTTCTCAGCTCAACTTAATTCCTTCAGCTAGATAGAATCCCCAAATATTTATTCAAGTACAGTACCGGACCATTCATCCGGCAAGCTTGGGACCAGAGGTTACAAGGTTTTCTGGATTTCTGAACCAAGGCTTAATATATACTTAAAATATAAAACAAACAATGAAATATAAAGAACAGAATTGTATGTAACATACAAATTTTCTTGTATGAAATTAAGAGTTAAAAGATACAAATTAATACACTTCTAAAGCAAAGTATGTTTGAGCTTTATTAATCAACTTAAAATTTTTGAAATATAAAATATATGATGAAAAGTAAGGAAAGTAAAGAACGAAACTGTTTATAATATATATAAATTAATCTACTTCAAAAAATGGTCTGTTTAATCAATATTAATTCACTAATCTTCATCTGAAGGCAATTGAAACAAAGAGCGGCTGAGCGGCGATCTACTAAAAAGCCTGCTTGATTCAAAACGAGCCAGTTTCAAAAATAGCCGGTTTTCTGGAAGCTGGATAAATGGTCCGGTATTGTAAATAAAGCCAAACCAGTAAAGCTGTACCATTCTGACTTTTCAAGGACATTTTTTTTTTTTTTAAATTTCTTCTCCATTCATAGCTGTTGTATATTTGATGTAATAACTTCAAGTTTTCCCTATCAACCAACCTTGAATTGTCTCCCCTAATTCCTCCTCCTCCTCCTCCTTCAATCTGTTATAATTAAATGTCATTAATTTTTATGTAATGAATTAAACTCCGGTGACTATTTCAAAGAACGTTATAAACAATATATTTACTTTTTTTTTCTATTCAGATGTTTCAGTTTGGGGATGAAAATATATAAGAAAAAGACAAGAGGTAACACTAAAACTTATAGTACACATAAAATAAGAATTACTTATCAGTTTTTGTTTTTCTCCTTTGATATGATGACATCGTTTTGTCTTGTAATCGTGTTGGCTCATATACCTCTTTGAGCAGTACCCCCTTTCCTTTAGCTTAGTATAACGAAAAATTTAAAAAAATTATTTGAAAATAACAAAGTCACACAACTCATCAATAATGATAACTAGTATATTCAATACTTCATGTAAAAAGATTTTTTATCAATACCTAATGGGAGGAAGAAAGTCGCTCAAAATCTTATATTTTCAATTAAAACAAATTAATTTGACCTATGACCCAGACACTGCCTTGAAACATTTTTACTTTTAATTTTAATTTTTTTTTTTTTTTTTTTTTTTTTAAATTAAATCTTTTCCCTTTCTCTTTCCTGATCCTGCTGCGGTTCATTAGTTGAAAAAATAATTAAAAAGCGTAACAATGCTTGATCCCCTTTCCCAAATCCCATCTCTTCAATATTTTTTTTTTTTTTTTTTTGAATATTCTCCAAATGCTTCTCTCCCCCCTTTGATTATCACTCAGACTGGCGACTTGACCAATGTTGGATGGTAAGTGTCAAGCTCTGAGTTGCTACTGCTGCTGCCTTATTAGCAAGCACCAACATTTAGACTGCAAAACATTTGGTCAAATTTTGGATTTCCTTATTTTAAATGTTTGGGATTTTGGTGGGCCAATTTGGGCCTAGTGTCAGGTCAGGTCCTGTAGAGCCAGAGATAACTTTTTTTTCTAGTTTTATCTGTTTCTAAATTGAAGATTCTTCAAAGAAAAAAAAAAAACTATGGATTTTTCTTTTTGAAGTTCCGCTCTTTCTTGGCCGTATTTCTCTCTTTCAAAAGACGGTTACCTTCTTTGTAAACCAAACTGTTGTTTTTTATTGTCCGTAACTCATAACTCTTTCCCAACTTAATTAAAGCTTATTCAGTGAATCTTGGCCTTCTGTTAAAATGTATGCAAGTGTTGAATGAATGTTGATTGAGCAGGCAAAGTGTGTGAGCGTAAGGATAACTTAATTCTACCAAAAGCTGGGAGTTCAAGAGTCAAAAAAAAAAAGTAATGGAATAATAATAATAATAATAATGAAAAAGTCTTCCTACAACAGATGGAATTGTTCTTGATCTTCCATTACTTTCTATCTTCTGTCACGATTCTTTGCTATCTACACTTTTATCTTTCTTTTTACACTTTAAGTTATTACATTCCAAAAGTCTTCAAGGAATGTCGAAAAGCTGCAAAGCAAAACTGTTTTTGTTTCTATTGGTTACTTTTTAATAATCTTCTGTTCTTTATAAAGCCCCAAAGATCTATTACTATAATCTTGCTGCTGCCTTTACTTCTATCCTCTATCTACTCACTCCTAACTTTTCTTCTGTTTTCCGCTCTCTGTCTACTACCGAGTTTGCCTAACTATCTTTTGTCAACTGTGGGACCTGGATTCTTCACACTGACCAACACTACCAACAACTGCTTATTGTTCTAAGTTTTTAATTTTTCAGTTTTTTTAAATTTATTTTTTAAAAGAAGAAAGAAAAAAAAACACTATTTCCTCTTTCAACTTGTTTTGTTTTTACTAATACAGATTTATACAGAAAAAAGACTATAATAGATGGTGAAAATATGAAAGAAAGAAATTCCTATTTTTCTTTCTTTTTAAATGATTCTTTAAAAAAAATTGGTTACTTATATTATTTCATTTTCATAAAAATTGAAAAAAAAATATATTAAAAGGGGAAGAAAATCATTCCAATTTTGTAACATTTTTTTCCTGAATCAAAAATTTTACATGAGGATGAATTTTTTAAAATTTACAACAAATGAGAAAGGATCCAAAATAGCAATGAAAAGGCTGGTGGTGCTTGCATCGTATTATTAGAGTCTCTGCAATTTTGGGGATAATTCTTTTGTATTCCTTCCCTGAACTGAGCTAAAAGATTCTCTCTAATTTGCTCACCCAGTTTTATTTCTTTTTGATACATTGTTGGTGCTTTTAGCTGAATCAATGGTTAGATTATTGAATGATTGCCATCTTCAAAGATTTTAAGCAGAGTTAAAAAAAAACATGGCAACCATTGATTTTTACAGTAGGTGAAGAATTAAGATTTTTTTAATTTTCATTAATTTTCTTTGATAAAATTATTTTTACAGCTTAAAATTTTCAAAGCTGCTTTTTTTCATTCTGCAGCTTGTAATTCAATTCTTATAATTTATTAAAGCCTCAATTTTCTTTTTTTTAAAGAGATAAATTTTTGTTAGTTTATTTGTGCATGATTTTGCTTGAAAAGGGTTTTAATATTGATTTTTATTTTTTTAAATCAAGCTTTTATAATTCAAGGCCAATACTTAAAGTTTTGAAACTAACCGGGCTTGAAGGGGAGATCTTTAATTTAGATCTATAGCATTTTTTCTTTTCTTTTTTCTGTTTTTAAATTAATAAACCTTGTTATTTGTTCCTGTTGTCACCCATTCAATAAGTTATTTTGCATTCATTCCCCATTAAAACAAGAGACAAGAATGAATACATCTCTCACTGCTAGCCTCTCTCTAACCCCTCCCTCACTTCCCAAAAATCAGTCCTACCAAAATTGAAGCAGTTAATTTGAATTAGATCTACCAGAGAAACAAATACTACCCCTGTCCCATAATATTTGTTACATTCGCATATAAAAAATTAATACTAAATATAACAACTATTATGGGACAGAGGTAGTAATAATTATGCCTTGTTTTATTAGATTGTTAAACATAAACACATCAGTCTTCAATGCTTAAATTAAAACAGATCAGAAGACTTGATTTTGTTTTTCTCAACCCAATTCTTGTTCTGAATGTTAAATTTGACTCTGCATTTTAAATATTGCTTTCCGCTTCTTTTATACAATTCTAGCACTTTCCTAAAATTATGGAAATTAGTCATAGGCTGCCATTTTGTTTCTTTTCCGAACAACTTTGAGTAAAACTGATTTTAGTTTTCAGACGTAAATCCTTTTCTTTTAAATCTGAGATAGAATTGTGATATTTTAGTGATTTACGTTCGTATACTTGTCTGCAATTTTGAGGACAAACTGCAAGATTTTGGGAGGGTGTTTGGTGGGGGGGGAACAGTTTAAACTAACAATGAATATCCTCAATATTTTTTTTTCTTTTTTAACATAAAAATATACTATTTGTACAAAATTTAAATAAGAGGTCAAAAAGAAAAAAGGAGATTTGGAGAAATTTTCATAATTTCCCCCCTCCCTACCCAGAAAACACCATTTTAAAAAGAAGGAAAAAAATCTTTAAAAAAAATAAAAGAAAAAAGATTTAAAAAAAAAAAAGTTAAGCTTTATCATCCCAGATTTACAAACTGTGATGAATGTGTGATGCTCCTCCACTTGGAAAACAACCAAAAAAAAAAAATGAACGAAAATAATAAAGAAGAATAAATAAAATGCAAACCACTGAACCAAAATGTCTGTTGCCTGTGAATTATCTTCTTTCTTCCTGCACTACTTTCACACCCACCATTGCTGCCAACAGCTATGACAATTATTTTGGTCATTTTAAACAAAAAAACTCATTTCATAACATATTACATCTATACATAAAATCTCTAGAAGTTCAAGTGATTCTTAAATATTTGGTTTTCAAAATAACTGAGTCTCCAAAGACAAGCCTTGAGATAAGGTCGTTGGGGACAGAATTTCTGGGAAAAAAAATTAAATTCTTTGATTTTTCTTGTTTTAGCTGACAAAACTTCATGTACAAATGGTCAACAATATAAGCTTTCTTGTTTTTTTTCTTCCAATTTTGCTTTTCTGAAAAACAAAAGTTTATTAAAAAAAATATTGCTTTTAGGAATTGTTAGATTTTGTCTTCTGGCCATCAAGGAAAATACTGTGTTAAATTTGGCATTAGTAACCTTGGGGCCTTTTTGTTTTTTATATATGTAAAATGCTTGGAGAAAATGTCTAGCTCAGCAAGCAATGGGAAAAATGGAGTAGATACATGGTTTGAGGTTTCTTAAGAAGCAAAAGAGAAAAACCAAACCGACAAACCAGCAGTGCAGGGAGGGAGGGCAGTCATGTGACTTAATGATGATGATGATTAAGACAATGGCGATGATGAATTATTGTATATAAACAATGAAAAATCTTGTATTTCTGTACAGCTCTGTAAGGTACTATGTTTGGTACAGACTATGAAACAGATGTAATGGCATTGTTGATTATCGATGTAAATAAAGTCAAACGGTTTCATGTAACAAAGATTGTTGTCTTCACTTTTTTTGCATGCAAATATTGTTTTACCAATAGTAATCCAGTGCTGTATTTAACCATGAAACATTTGAGGCTCAGGCCCCCAGACTCTTAGGGCCCCTAAATCCACCCTGGGACTCCTTGAGTCGGCCAGGGCCTAAACAAATTGAGAAACAGAATGTGTTTTGCAGATCTTTTATTTTATGTAGATTTAATAAAAGTAAATATTTTCTTTTGTATTTGACTCCCTAAACATTAAGACCAAACTTTAGAGCCAAATGGTTTCATATAACACAGATCTTTGTCTTCACTTCTTCAAGAGTAATCCAATTCTGGAATAATCAGTGTTGGACATTGTCTGCAGCAGTGTTTCTGCTTTTTTATTCCATACCCCACCACGACCGCTCAAAAGTTTTGAGTCCTCTTTACTATAAAAGTGTTTTAATATGTATCATGTGGCAAAAAGAACCATAATTCATATGCTTTTTTTTAAGTGTGAAGACAAACTTCAAGTACTCTAATGAATACTGACAAACTTTTATTTGTTAATGCTACTAATTTTAAGTGGATAAATACAAATTCTTTGTATAAAAACATACTTACATATGAACTTTAGGGCACTTAGTGAAGAAATTACAAAGATTTTACTGTGAAATTTAGTAACAGTGCAGATCTTTTATACCTCACAAAGTTAACAAGTTACTATGGAATCTATAGTAAAATTAGGAATTAATAGTATTGTGTAATTAAGAATTAATAAGTTATGCCTTAACAGAACTGTTTTCACTCTTCACACCCTAATTCCAAATTTCTCCCTAATATATCCAAACTGACCCCTTGTGTTTGTCCAACCCACATTCTGATTCACTGCTGTATAGGGTGGTGCAAAAGTCACTTTTCATTTCAAAATTTTAATAACTGATGAATATAACATCCCAAAAATGCCTTCCAGTTTTAGGTTCGCAGAGTCCAACCCTTTCTTGGCCGTCTTCCTGACAGCTCGTAATGTATCTGAATCCAATGCTCTAATTTCTTGAATTAATCTTTATTATTATTGGATGAAGTATTGTAACACAACACTTTTTATTACATTTTAGTTGTTTTTATACAACTTATTAATTCAGGCCATTGTTACTATGGCAACAAATAACAGCACAATTGAAATAATTTCTTTTGAATATTATTTTTCAGTTTCTGGAGTTTTGGGGACTTTTTTATTTACTTAAACTCTTCCTTTGAGATAACACCTAAGGAAAAAAAAAATTGGGTGTGATCAAATCTGGCATATGTGGCAGACAGTTAATTTCTGATCCATGTGGAATTAATCTGCAAAGCTCGATTTCATATTCTACAATTCAAAATAATTTCCAGGGTCTGAGATAAATATAACTAAAGGGAAAATTTCTTGAATAACTTTTTTAATAAAAAGGTAAAGTTTAAAATGGAAAGTGATTATTGTGCCACCCTGTAAGTGGCTAGACTATATACTAGCCTTTCCCAACCAGGGTTCTGCAGAACCTAGGTTCCGTGAGATGTTGTTAGGGGCTCCATGAAAAATGTATACATGCACCTGACTTTTGCTTGATTTGAGTTTGTTTTAATATATAACGAGTAGCGGTCCCTGTCTTTGTCATTGATTCTAGAAGCATCAGAATTTTTACTAACCATAAAAGACCAGCGGCTGTTATTTTTACAACCATTTATAAATTTCAATTTTAAAAAAAATTTAAAAAAAAAAAAAAAAGGTTGTTATATAAAGTTTATGAAAAACATTAATTTTATGAAAGGTGGGCTAAGCTTGTTGGAAGCCATTATTTCCCTTGGGGGAAAAGTACCATTCTTTTTATTAAACGTCCTTTAGATGAGGGAGGGGGGTCGAAAACAATAAAGTATCTTAGAATGTTCACCAAAATAAACATATATAGAAAACTATCTTCCTGTATGCTGTAGATTACTGATATTTACTTTAAGATTATAAAAGATATTTTTGAACACACTGATGTATCACTAGCTGTACATATATTTTATGCAGGGGTTCATTCAGTCTAAAAGAGTTGAGAAAGGCTGCTATATACACTCGCCCTGTGATGGAATTTATTTCAAAGAGCTATTATCCATTAATTTGTTCGGATGAGTTTTTTTGTTGATGTTTTTTTTTTTTTTTTTTTTTTTTGCGTTTTGGCTGATGTAGCTTCCAGTCTTCCAAAAAAATCACATGTGTGTTGTACTCGTAAATGCTCATATGGTTCCATGGAAGTCGTGAGTTCAATCCCTGGGGCAAGCTGTGTATAAATATACACGGTATCAGCAAAAAGCAGATTGAGCTATGAAGAATTTCCTAGTAAAGATCAGTGGCGTAGTGCTAAGAAAAGAAATGAGGGAAGCCTGCTCTGGGGTGGGATGCTTAAGCCCGCACCATTCCGAGAATATTTTAAAAATTTAACCAATTTCAATGTCGTTTTGATGCCATATGGGATGGGTATTTGGACATACACTGGCTAATTTTTCTTATCAGTGAATTGTTCAAATAGAGAATTTTAGTAGTATATAGATAGTGAGGGAATGCCGTTCTCGCAGCACTACACCACTGGGAAGGACATCAGAGATGATAGCTATTAGGAATGAAAACAGCATACGCCTACAACTTGAAGGAAGTTTCATTCAACATTTTAGGTTGGTTAAATAATAAACTAACGTTTGCCTGCCAGATCTTTTAGGGGGTGGTAAACTGCAGCTGAAACTAATGCTTCGAGAAGCTTCTAAGGGGAAAAAAAGCTTTAGGTAAAACAAAGGCTTACAAGCTTTACAAACATGGTGAAATGTCACTTGAAGATGATCTGGCAGACCTTCAACAAGCAATCAATGATGATCTTCCTTGGTCCATTGATCAGATATCTGAATTGACTGGTTTATCTTGGAGTTCATGCCAGCGAATGTTAACAGAAGATTTGAAAATGAAACGCAGATCCGTAAAATTCGTGCCTCGTTTGCTTAGAGAATTAAACAAATCGTTTAAATATGAGCCACGATTTGAGGGAACACATTCGAAATGATGGACAGATTCTTTCCAACGTTGTGACTGGGGATGTGTCTATAATTCCGGTATATTTGGGTACCCACTCATATTGCCATTCAAGTTTATATTCAAATTAATTAGGATAGAATATTATTATGACCAAGTTAAAAAAAACAACTTATGTTTTTTTTTTTTTCATGTCGGAAGTTAAAAGTGTGCAGATCGACCCGAACATTTGACCAAGAGGCCTAAACCATTGCTTCTCAAAGTCTTTGTTACAAAATCTCATGAGCTTAAAAAATATATGAATATTCATATATGTAATCACGTGACAACTTCGGGCGCAAAAACCAAATGCCAACTCTTTTTGCCAGCTAGCAACCATCTATGTAGGACGTCCAAGAAACCATTCTGGCCTAGTGCCGATCTCGACGCAAAGTAGCCGTCTGTTTAAAAACTAACCATCGGGCTTAAAGCCAACCACAGCAACTCTAAGCCTTGACACAATAATCAATGAGATGAAATCCCTCATTCAGAAAAGGTCGAATTAGGCCTAACAAAAAAAATATTGAACCATCCCCACCTCCGTGGATTAAGTGCTAATGTATAATATATTTATTCAATTTTTTAAAGAAATATTTGTTAGTACATTTTTATTGAGTTTTTCTTTTAAAATTATTATTTATTTATTCTTATTCTTCCATATCAGGTTCCAGCTATAGTGAGCGCTCAGACTTCACATCAGGGAATGTTCTTATTTTGACAATTTTATTGTTTAATTCATTTTTCCTGTAGTAGTAATGATACATTTCTAAATTGCGATTTATTTTGGGCCCCCATCAATGTCTTGGGCTCTACCCCGTAGCGTAGTTTGCGTATAGGCTAATTCGGATATGGTCCTGTCAAAAATAAAATTAAGAAGAATATGAATATACCAGAATTCTTCCGGGTCCCTGTTAGCTACGGGCCCCTAGGCTTAAGCCGCCTACTCAGCCTTATAGTATAATCCGGCCCTAGTTGTTACTTTCCAACACCTGGAAAACTAACAAACGTTCAAATAAAATATAATTCTTCTCCTCATCAACAAATAATTATTTAGAACTTTTCACGTTATAACAAGTTGACAACTTCATTCACAAAACTTTAAACAAATCAGACATTAGATGCTGACTGACTAACATTTCTTTTAGTAATCTGTTACAAAATAAAATATATTAGTCCGGGGGCCAGCAGGGGCTACCGTGCACC
>VCCN01006345.1:255226-276581 GCA_006491835.1 Architeuthis dux | reverse complement strand
ATTAAATCCACAATTTTGTCTATAAACTATACTTGACACTTCTTTGTAGAATCCTGAAATACCTATAAACTAATATTTTGGGGTAATATAAAGTGGATTTCTGAATTCCTCATGTCTGAAACCCATGATTTAGTCTGTTAAAGTACTCAGATATCTCAACTGGGAGACGAGATATGAAATTCTGTTTTTTTGGTGTATGCTGGCGGCCATTTTGTTTCATGCAACAAATGAGGTAGTTCTTCCCAACTCTTTTCTTGGGAACATCTTTTTTCTGAAAGAGGACATTCTAAGGACCATTTAAATGTAGAATCATGGGGGGTGCACCGAAGCCCCTGCTGGCCCCCGGACTATAACTTATACTTACTTTTTGGTATATTCCAGCTGTAACGTTCAGTTTTGTTTTAAGCAATCTCATTACAGAAAATTCAAAAGCGTCTCTCAACTACCATGTTTTTATTGTTTTAAACAAACACACACAAACACACATGCAACATATTAATTGAATATACTTCTGATGCTCACATTTACTTTAGATTTACACAGGTGATGTATTTTGATATAAAATTAACAATTACTAAGAACAAAATATATATTTCCAAACACACGATGAAGAATAAAATATTAAAAAAAGTTATCTTTAAAAAATGTATTCGGACACTATTGAAATATTACCATAGAAATGTTATTTAAGAAGGAATGTAAGTCTAGATCTTTCTTCACCTGCATATATACTTTTGGAATGATCCAGCAATACTTCACTATGGTATGATGCCATCACAGTCATCGTTCACTACTTCACCTTTTTGCAATGAGGCAACCAAACAAAAGAATGAAGTAATTAAGCAACATAATTTGATGGCTTTTGCTACAGGGGCATTGCCAAGATGTTAAATGTCCCTGTCAGTACCATTGGATCGATTTCTGAAATGGAAAAAGTTTGGCACCACCTAGAAACTTCCTTGTGAATCCAATGGTAACTTGAAGAGAGATCCAAGATGTTTTAAGAGCAGCTGGACCATCGGTTACTAAAAGAACTATTAGTAATGAACTGCACAAGAATGGTTTGAAATCCCGTACTCCACGGAAAACACTTGGTGAAAATGAAGTTCGCCCGTGAGCATTTAGAGAAGCCTAATTATTTTTGGAAGAACGTTCTTCGTTCAGACGAAACAAAAGTTTAACTTTTTTGGCCACAACCCAGCTCATCATGTATGGAGAAAAGATGGATGTGCCTATGATCGAAAAAGTTGGAAGTATCATGGTATGAGAGTATTTTTAAGCAGAAAGAAAACAGAATTTTGAATGAGAAAGGGAAAGTGAACTCCGAAAGAGAATGGTGAAAAGAACATTCTAGTGAGTCACATAGCTAATCTATTGTTCCTTTCGAGGGGAAATATGGACATTAGGCCATAGTATTGGCATTCTGATTGGCGGCCGTTTTCCAAAATGGTTACCAACAGTTACTGGCAAAGAACATTTTGGCCACCGTCAAGCTGCTTTTTCCATGTTTTCAGCACAACAAATATTTACATACAAGTTAAAGTGAAAAATATGCTTTATTACATGAAAGTAAACATAAATTGCCCAGTTCTTCCATTAGATTGACGAGTGAGCAGACATCTTTCCTAAATGGTTTCTGCACACTTGATGTGTGACCATGACACAGCACCTCATTTCGTTTTCCTATGAGCTGGCGTGCATCTTCAATCAGGGCTGCAACCTCAGTGCCAGATACCATCCACCCGCAGGGTACTATTGTCTGTAGGACCTACTACCCCTCGATCACTCTTAATGCAACCATTATTTTGCTCATGTGCTTGATCGATGGGGATTGCCAAGAAGCCCCGGTTGGTCTTCTGAATGGTGGAATTGCCATTATTAAACTCTCTGGTAGCATCTGGGTGTCTTGTGGGTAGTTCAGTCATGTCACGGCGATGAACTGGGATCCAGCAGGCATAGTTGGTATGGTCCAGAGCAAAGGACCAGGGGACGAGCTCTGTCAGAGCATCGAAGTACATGCTGAAGGAGGACTGTCATAGGGATCGCACATAGACCAGTAAACATAGCTCCAATGCCATGACTGTTTCCCCGTACTGGAATTGAGGGTATCTCTCTTCCCTCTTTGAGCACCGTTCATCAAAACCCAAAAGCTGTGTCATGGTCATTGTAGGCCTGATACTGCAGGATGTATTAAGCAGCTGCTGTGACTTGATGAGCACGTCTGATGCGAGGGACATGTGCTGCATACGAGAAGGAGTCGGCAGTGCCTGCTGTTGTGATCTCCCCTTGTACCAGTGCTTCAACCCAGCCACTGCACTGCAACCAATCACCCAGAGTCTTCAGAGATGTCATCTCTCTATGCAGGCCACCAAGCATCACAACAAACTTGTCTTTCCCATACATTTCTGTCCACTTCCACTGGATCTGCTTGGCAATGCCGTACAAGGCTGGATCAAACGTTACTACTGGTGTCTGCCCAGCATTCATATGTTGAACAGCCTTTTCACTACGTCTATCGAGTGTTTGAACATTGCCATCGTGTGGGAACTCACGTTAAAGACGGGCAATAGGGCACTTGCAGGGTGGTGACTTGCATGGTATGCAGCCCAGGACATATTGTTCACACACTGATTCAAAGAGTTATCTTCGTCATCAGATGCACGTGCAAGTTTTCTGCCAGCAGTATTCTTCCTTGAGTTCTCTCTGCTCTGAGATGTCACGGTGCTAGGTGGTAAAGGTGCCTTCGTGGTGGTACTGACAACCGATGGAATTTCTGTATAGTAGCTTGGCAAATGGGCCAACAATCACAATACCACGGTCGGTCGACTCCCTGACCTGCAAGGTCCGGGTGTTAAAAGAGTGAAATACCTGTGCCATGAAGGATTCCTTTGAGATAGTCGAGCTATGGTCATGGTCAATATGATCAAACACAGCAGTTGTGAAGACGCCACCACGCATCTTAGGAGGTCAAACCACATGTTCCCTGTGCAACTGCTGGGGGATAGTTTCTCCTAGCTGGGTTGACAGACGGAGCATACGGTCATACATACTTTAGCAGTTGTGCGATGGGTAGGGCTGCTGATGTCGCTGGATATTCACTCCGGTCTCTGATGAACCATGTTTACCAGTGCCAGCAGTAGGTTCAACACAAAGTCTCTTTGGCAGCCTTCTGGGAACCCAGTGAAGGGTTTCTGCACATCAAACATGTGGCGACGCACGATTTGCGCAGCATGGGCCAGGTGTACGACATCAGAAAATGAAAGAAGGACATCCAACCCCTGGGTCCGAGATTATAGGTCTGGGATCAGAGCCAAGAGTATGTCCTTCAATCTTGTAGTGTTTACTCTAGAAGCATAATGCCAAGCTGCTCCATTTCCATCGACCTGTACAGATGGGCCAGATCAACCAGCTTGAAGACTGGCGAAGTGCTGTCATAAGGGAGTGCTTCCTCAATCTACATGACAATTTCAGCGAAAGCGATTCCTGATAGCGTTTTCTCCGTCAGTTCCCCGCATTTTTTGAGTTTTCCGCTTTCTGGTACGGTTGTAGAGGCCCACCAAGCATTTATTGTGATATTTGGCTTCAAGTACAACCATATCTCCTACACTAAGTCAGGCCAGCAGTTCTGTGTTCGCTAAGAGCTCTACACATGTTCGAACTCAGTTGTCTAGCTGAAACGTTGCTACCTCATGTAAACCATCACTGGCTTGCAACAGGAAAACACAGAGTGCTTCCTGTGCTGGTTTCTCAGTGCTAGAAGTATGTCCCCTGTTGCGTCTACTTGGGCCTGCAATGGTGTCATCGTCACCTGTACTGCTAGACTTCTTCAGAGATGTCTTGTCTAGTTGAACCTTTGTCTTGTTGATGGCAAGCCTGCACGATTGATGGCACCAAGCTTTGTTGACAGCCAGAGCAGCTTCAAGTCCCTCACCTTCATCTAGTTTCTCTATATGTATAAAAATCTATTCAGGGTGATGTTATTGCTGTTTCATAGACTTAACAGCTGCATACGACTGGATAGATCGTGATATGTTATTCGAAGTCCTTGAAATACGGTTACGATCCCCCATAACAGAATTCTCAAAGCACTTTATACTGGTACCACAACAGCCATTAAACACACAAAAACATTTTTCAAACGTTTACTGGATGTCGTCAGGGCGGGGGTGGAATCACCATCATATATAACATCTACTTAGATTTTGTATTGCGTTGCGCAAAGAAGGCAGTTGTAGAGAAATATCCAAACACGGGTCTGAAATATTCCTAATCACTGTTCTAGTCGGGAACAACGTTCAATCCATGGTCTTAATGGAACTGAACGATTACGAATGCTTCTGTATGCTGATGACATAATCTTGCCATGTACACATATTCATGAATTGGGAGATATTGTAAGCATATATGATGAAACCATTACCAGGTATGGATTGATTATTTCAACAGATAAATCTGAGACATTGGCTTTTAACACCACGGAAGTCTACATTAAACTCAATAAGAAACACCCCTTTAAAGAATGTTCGAAAGTTTAAATATCGAGGGGATATGATCACAAATTATAAAACTATATAATATGTGAATCATTTTTTAAAAATCAGGTGATAAACATACAGCAAGTGAAAATCATCAAACAACAAGTAATCATGAAAATTATCTGACATTTAGAATATCATCGGCTTTTCAGAAATGGAACGAGTTAAAACACGTCCTGACTGATCAAAGAATAAAGATATCAATAAGAATAACATTTTTAGAAGTATGTGTTGGATACCGACTACTATATAGTGTACAAACATGGGATATGAAAGAACATGTGAAAGCTTAAACTAGAGAGTGTGTGTCATGGATTCTTTCGAAAGATGGTTTCAAACGGCTATAAAAAAACATACGCCCCTAAACACAATAAGAAAGCAGTAGACGCTGCTACCGAGGTAATTGGCGAATTATATTGGCCCTTTAAATAATCAAACGCAGATCTACGAACCGTAACAAAAACAATGCCAATATCTGACTTTTGCGAAGTACAATATTTAAGATATACAGTCCATGTAACAAGACTACCTAGTTTTTATGAAACAAGTGCTATTTGCCAATGAAAGAAAGGAATTCTCTAGAAATGCATGGCTAAAGGTTGAGACAATTTTGGGTTTATCTACCTTTCAGACAAAAGGAAATAATAAAGAAAAAGGAGTTCATGTTTTTGATATGCCAACGTTATCAGTATATGTAAAGATACTCTAAAGGCATAAAGTGTCTAGATGAGGAAATATTTTCAGCTAACGATGAGTATGCGCTCCTAGCATTCTTCCTCTTCGTCAGCACGGTGTGTGTGGGGGGGGGCAGACAGAGATGCATATATACAGTCAAACACCGTTCTTGACGGCTTGTGGCCAGCGCCAAAGCGTAAAAAGCAAAATTGCAAATTCCAAAAAAACGTTCCAAAAAGAAAAAGTTTCAAAAAGAAAATGTTTTTAGAAGATGACTAGCGGGTTTGTAAGATTCTAGGCCAACTTGTGTGTCCGGTAGAGCTGACACAACGAAAACAACTGAGTGAAAAAGGAAAAGTTATTTGTTGTTTGGTTTGGTCGGTGATCGTGGCTGCGGTGAATAAAGATAAAAGAGAACCAATTCAAAACTAAAATAACTGATGGTTTTGTAATATTATATGAATACTGAAACAAAATTAAACCCCTATCGAAATAAATGCAGTGAATGTAAAAAGAAAAATGAATAATAATTTTGACTTGCTTAGTTTTAGTTATGTAAACAAAAGTTTTTACCAAAACGGCTACCATACTTTAAAATACTAAACGTTGATTTTGTTAAGCTCTTAAAATGTTTTTTGTGCTTCCAAAATAACGGAATTCTTAGGAAATTATAGTCTAAAACCATCTAGAGGGAAATATCTAATATCTACAACGGTTTTTTTTTTGTTTTGTTTTTTGTAAAACGCAATTGTCAACGAGAAACGTCGTAACATGCAACTAACGTGTCTTTGTCTTCTGACATAGTGAAATAGAATTCCATGTTCCATGTTACTGCTGAATTTGAAGAATAATAACAAATATAAAAAGTAATAAAAACAAAAGATAATAAAAATCTGTTTGTGGTCAACAGCTCAGTGCATTGCAAATCTCTATTATATACCTATATAAAATGCAATGTGTATATCCATATATTTCACATATTCCGTCATTTTTCACGGCACGGATAAACTAGTGGTATATATAATAAAGATTTGCGTGACAGAGGACATCTGCACATTGCCAATTATTATATGTGTGGATTAGCTTAATCTGGTACAAGACCATATGAAGGGAAATCTGTGTCAGAAAGATTGTTTTGTGCTCATCCTCCAAGTGCTGATGGCCGATCAGCCTTTAAAATCTGCATTCAAAATTCTGTTTTTTACCTGAGCTGGTACATCGGCTACTGGCAACCATACAACTATATCAGTTCATATAGAGCTGACTATTATTGCTGATATGGAAACGACTGTTTTCACCAATATGGAAACGACTATAAAAGCGAAACGCTACCAGCTTTTCCATGCTTTTATTCACGAAACAAATTTTTTACATTGAGAATGGCATTCAAATAGAATAATTTGATTTGTTAAATGACTTCATTAAATGTTTTTAATCTAAGAATATCAAAACTATAAATCGCAAAAACCAAGCGTAATTAGTGGTGAGAACTGAATTGAATCTGTTTTCGTTCTCAATTAACTTTATAATTCTTAATAGCTTTCAGCATCATTTCTTTTCAATTAATACTTGTTATACGTTTTATATAATATAAGCGAGAGACTAATTTCCTGTTGTAGCGCAATGGTCAGCAAGCTAGTGCATTAAGTTCGATGCTCAGTGGGTGTCTTTATAAGTGGCCTTGTGCCAGACTAAATTAAGCTTAGTAAATAACTATAAACGAAAGACTGCTATTCTAGTGTGACATAATCTCCCTCCTTGTATGCATGTCAAATGTATAGACAAATATAGGGATACATTGCAAATTTTCAGTTTCTCACCTTGTAAATCTACAATTACTACACGCATCCATAATACTTTTAAAAGGAATTTGAACAAAAAAGCCAATAAAAGCAAGTTAGTCATAGATTCTGATGAAAGAACGAAGCGTCTACTTCTACTACTATGTAACAATAAAACAAATGAAATTTGTTCACTGTCGTCCATGATGTCTCAATAACATACACAATAAGACAATAAACTCAAATCTCATTCATTGAGCACTAACCCTGATTCAAACTCTCAACTAATTAGAAATCTCAAAATGTAATAATGTCTTCAACCCATCTTTTAACCCAGTTTTATTCAGCTGTGTCATATGATTTCAAATACACACGCGAGGACGCACACCTGCTCTCACAGACGAAGCTCTGAATATCCTACTTTCAATGGTGATTACATTAAAGGCTAAACTATGAGAAAATTGATCCCCACATTTTTGCTAATAGATACATATGAAAACTGAATAAAAAAGTTGAAGTCAAATAATATAAAATACTCAATTTATTATTGAGAGAAAATAATTTAGATCGTACTTACCAATTATAAAAACGGCCATTGGAAATTGCATTAAATCTTTAATTTGTAAGGTATTTCTGGAATGAAAACATTAGAGTTAGTGAAAGCCCAAACTAAGACCTGAAATATCAATAAGGAAATAACTGTTTGAAATTATCTGGAAGATATTTTAAACGAGTTTACGAGTGTAACATGCAAATGAATTCATCAGTGAAAATAGAAGACACTTCTAGTATGTACAACAACATTGTGTTTATGTTCTCTTTATTGAGCAATAAATTGTAAACTAGTTTTAAATAGTTATTTTAATAATTGTGTCCATTCCATACGTTGGCTGAGCTACAATAGAAGACACTTCTAGTATGTACAACAACATTGGCTGAGCTAAACTAGAAGACACTTCTAGTATGTACAACAACATTGTGTTTATGTTCTCTTTATTGAGCAAGAAATTGTAAACTAGTTTTAAATAGTTATTTTAATAATTGTGTCCATTCCATACGTTGGCATATATATATATATATATATATACATCATATATATCTCTAATGAAAGGAAAACAGGCATAAAGGAAATATAAATGTATATCCACGGATAGAACCATCGTGTTCTTATATAATACAATTTGTATCAAATATATGTATGCACACCACATACCCTGCGCATACATATACGAGTTCTGTCCATAAAGGAACCGAACTTTTGAAACAGCCCGCCAATGAAACGTTTTAGCGTGCTGTGAATTAAATGTTATGTAGCAGTGACCTTGAACTTTTGTATAAAACTGCATCAAGCCATGTAGGTTAGTTTTTGAGCTACATGTTCCAGAGTTAACGTGTGTCTAAAGCGCTTGGCGTTTTGTTTTGTATATATAACACTATATGTGTGTGAAATATGTTTATAATTAATGAATAAACAATATAATTGCTTTGAAAAGATATAGTCGCATGTTAGTCAGATTGCATAGTAGATATTTTTTAAATGAATTCCTTGGGCATTTCATGATTGTAAAATGATAATTTTGATGCTACATTATCAAAATATGTCACATTGGTACGTGTGAATCAATCTTTCATGCCTTAATTAAATGCAGTAACATATTATGCTATGTTTTCGTTGATTGCTGCACGAATTATGCCTTAAATTGATCGGGCACACACTAAAACTGACGAACATAAATTAGTTATCATTTTACTGCGTTTATAAATGGAAAAGTGCAATGATCAGAATTGAATTTAGGAGAAGAAAGATATGTGCCGTTGGCTATGAAAGCCGAAATAATTATATTAAATGTTATCCTAAATGATTTACTAGATGGGTTCAATTTTTAAAATTTTCCTTTCTGTCTTGAAATGGAATTCTATCTTTGGACAAGTAATGTCTGAAGAAGTATTTTGGTTTACACATAAAATCTGTTTTAAAAGTACTGAACACAAGGAAAATATATATTTCCCAAATACATTATATCGGAGCTTTTCCCCGTCCGCTACATAACTCCACTGTTATGCATGTACGGTAACATAGATAGTCTAAAGATGTCATGCACGCTAGCTGAATCACGTTTACATATCTTTAACAAATCTTGAAAATAAGATCGAGTGACATAGATTTCTGAGTAAAGTTGTTATCATTTTTATATAAATATATATGATGGGTATGGTTAGACAATGTGGAAAAGGAAAAAGAGTGAGAAAGCTTGTTACATCTCAAACATGTTTATTATAAATATATATATAAATAAACACACACACACACATATATATATATATATAAATTAAAATAAATAAATAAAGTCTGTAAAAAGGTATAAAATAGCAACTTCCCCTTACTACACTCTATGTGATAAGGATACAAACATGCCTAGTTACCTCTTCTTTCGACACTATTTACCATGAAGATGGCGAGTAAGCCTCTCCTTATTGTACTAGCTGCTATGATAATACATACACGTAGGGGTGTTTCAGGATGAAAACTCTGAACCCTCTCCACATTTCATACCTTGAATATTACACCCTACAGGCGAAATTCGATAAAGAAATTTCTTCCGAAGCGAGTATGTAAATATCTCATTGTGTAGAAATTAAGATATATGTATGTGCACATTTTATGCGTTGTGATATTGACAAAAATAAAATAACCACATGAACAACATGAACTATTTTGCGAGTAAAAATGATGCACATATGTGTGCTTATATATCGCCTCTGTTAAAGTTATTTACTTAAAAAGTCTTTTGTTTCTTTTAATGTATTGGACTGCGTATTGTGGTCTGATATATGTTGTGTACATTTTTTGTCTCCAAGTAGAACAACTTCCCGCATAGGCTATGTGAGGTTTAACACGGATGTCACCAGAGTTGTCATTTGTCTGGTTATTTCTACTCAACTTTCCCAGTTTTTGGCAATAATTTGGCTCCTATAGAACTGAAATTTGGCATAGGGCAATGGTCATAGGCAATGCGAAATTGACATCGGGAATCATTCAAGGTCCCCTGAGGTCATTTGTAGACATTCTAGCCAATGTTTCGATTTTGCACCTATGAAACTGAAATTTGGCATAGTGGTATTAAGTATTTGGCATCGGATGTCATTTGAGGTCACCATATGTCTTTTCAAGCCATTTTTTCTAAATTGTTGGCCACAATTTTGCACTTTGAATGCAGGAATTTCAAGGCGAATGTTACAGATATGCGAGGTTTATCCTGGAGGTCACTTGGAGTCAACTGAGGTCATTTCTAAAGCAAGTTATAGCATAATATTGATTTGTTATGAAATACAAAATTATTTTTGAACTCACAAATGGTCGAGCTGATAAAGTCAAATTCAATTGGGAGTTGGGTTATTTCGAGCATTCTTTTACGCAGGGGTCATTTTGGGATTAAATTTACTTTTACTTTTTTGAGTGTGTTGCTAGATTCTATCAACAGTATGCCAGTGGGGCTTTAGTTGACCTGGGTGTACATTCTATGGGCAAAATGTTTTGGGGGACATCTGGTGGTAAATCTCACTGTCTTGAGAGAGTGCGTGTGTGTGTGTGTGTGTGTGTGTGTGTGTGTGTGTGTGTGTGTGTGTGTGTGTGTTGCTAGATTTCATCAGCAGTTTGGCAGTGGGTTGGCCTCAGTGTACATTCCATGACCAAAATGTTTTGTGGAAATGTGTGTGTGGGGGGGGGGCTGGTATATTTTAAGTGGGGCTACTCGATACGCTGTAATTGTGTGCATTGAGACAGAGGAAAACAGAAAGCCTGCAAAAGCCTGCAAAATAGTCAAAAAGTGTTTTTATGAGAATAAAGAGAAAAGGAAAAGGGACCAGAAACCTCCCCCAAAAAGGAAAAACTAATAACTCTGATGAATCCACCACAGACGATGAAACCTTTCGTTTCGTGTGCGTAGAACCTTATTCCAATTCAAGGCCTAGTGAGAATTGGGTAAAGTGCACATCTTATCAAATGTGGGCACACGTTGAGTGCGTTTCAAAAAACAACAAAGATTACTTTGCCAAAACTGTACATCTGATGATTCTGAATTTGACTATTAATTGTCTAGCATAAGTAATCAAATATTTGCGTTTGAATTAATTTCATAGGAAGTTACAGCCATCTAAGTGAAAAATGTACCAACTAGCCCCGATATCCCTATTATGTCTTTTGAGACTCAAACGCAAAACATATTTATGCACTTTATGGACAAGCTACTGAGATCGAATGTGTCAAAAGTGTTTTCCAGCAAAGGATGCTCCACAAGAGCGAAATATTCCCTAAGGATAACGCTAGACTGCATGTTTCTGTGGCGACCAGGAAAACATTTTTACATCTTGGCTGGGAAGTTGTCACTCATCTGCTGTACTTTTAATATATATTGGACCTCGGATTACCATTTATGTGATCTTTGTAGATCAGAACATTTTAATTCCCTGGAGAACTGCACAAGGAGCCCGGAGCAGTTCTTTGTTGAGAAAGATAAAAAGGTTCTGGGAGGATGGAATTGCGAAGTTGCCAGAAAGAATGCAGATGATAGTGAAACAAAACGGTAAGTTCAATAATGTTTATGTCAGAATTTTCCAAATAATTGTCTTTTATTTTTACCTAATAAACCGAACGAACCTTTTGGTCACCCAATGCAAACAGATTAATATACATAACGACTATACATTTAAATAATAAAATGTTGACATGAAATGATTTTAATCCAGTAATCCAATAGGTGTGCACTTTGTGGGTTCTTACACAATTATATGATCATTTATTTGTGAAATGAAAAAATAATAATGGAAATAAGAAAGTGTGATTTTAGTCCAGGATTTTAAAATTAAACTGAACCATGAAATACATCTACACAACATAATTTCATTCCTCACAACGTTTTGTTTTAAAACTTTGTAAGGTTCTCTAGATTCATCATTCTTACTAGCACTGTAGACAATATGTGAAATAAACTTCCAAATGAGGAAAGATTCCAAAACCTGAATGACAAATTTCAAACCAACTCTGTTTTTGTCCCTAAAAACTTACCTTACTCACGTCGACATGCAGCAGAATTTCGAATTGAGTATATTACATCCTGTTATGAACAAAGGAAAAATGTATTTATAATTCTTTCAAGTCAAGAAACGAAGAGTATCATGTCAGGGGAAAATATATCATCTTTAAAACTGCTACTCATCAAAAATATATTTTGATGTGACAAAGAATCAAAGAAGACGAAGTTCCTAGAAGTATATCTCTTACGATTGGTAAAAGGTTAAATGAATAAAACACACATATATTTCTAAGATAGATATTCTGTGTACCAAAGACAATAATAATATCGTAAGCAAGTTAATTATTTAACTTGCTTTGGCTTAGGAAGTAGTAACTACAACATTATTAAATATAGCAATTATTTCAGACAAACAAAATCTAACAAGTCAAAGTAAAGAGTTGTTTTTAAAAATCTCCATACACTTGTTTTTTCAACCGTATCAGCTGTGCAGAATGCGAAAAGATCCGACTGATCAGAGATAAGAGGGAATTCTATCAGTTACAATTTCAGAGTAGCCTCCGAATCAAATTTGGTACCATCAAACATCTCATTTTTAAATTGCCATTCAGTCAAGACATAACTATTTGATGAATTATTCATACTAGCATCCCGCCACTGGTATTTCTATAACTGCGTTTTGGCCGAGAACATTCCGGCCATCCTTAAGTACATGTTGCATCCATCCACTTATTCACTCATTACTTTGGAACTGTAAATTATTCTATTGTTTATTTTGTATTAAATATATTATTACAATCCATTATTATTAATTCTTTACTACTATTTACCGTAATCTTATTCTGTTAGTCGTTTTTTATTACAATTTAACACAGGTCGTCAGTCTACGGCCGTTAGTAAACAGCGCAGATCAAAAATAAAGAATAATCTATCGTAGCCAAGTTGGTATAGTGCGTTTAACCAGGCTTTCCTATGACATAGAGGCGCGTGAGTTCGAGTCTCACCGTGTGCTTATTGTTTATTTCTCGCTGTTCTCTCACTGCCGTAGATTGACGACCTGAGTTAAACAGTGATAGAAAAGCAACTAAAGAATTAAGATGAAGGTAAATAGTATTCAAAAATTATTAATAATGTAAATTATTCATTTGAAGCTGGACAAGCATTGGTTAGAAAGAGGAAAAAACAGAAAAAATTAATACAGCAATGGAAAGATCGTAGCAACGCGAGCTTAATAAATAAAATTAAGATATGTCAGATGAAATTTCCGCGGGTTCAATAATACAAGAAAAACTGAATAGAATCAGATTAGGCATCAACTTATCAATTCAGGTGTCAACATTAGAAGACGATATCTATTTTTCTTTTGAGGAAATCAAGCCTAAACATCACTACTACCACCAGCAAACGAATACCTCAATTGAATATTATTGCTCCAATAGAGGAAACTACCAGCAAATGAATACCTCACTTGAATATTATTGCTCCAATAGAGGAAACTACCAGCAAACGAATACCTCACTTGAACATTATTGCTCCAATAGAGGAAACTACAACAAAGATATCCAGATCATTGTTAGAGCAGTTAAAAGTGAAAGTGTGAGAATATCCCGAGAGCCAAACCTTCTAAACAAAATATCATAGAGGAAGAACACTTAATACTCGCTATTCTACCCGCAACGGACATAATGGATAAGGCAATATTTGTGAAATCTGGAAATTCTTTTTAAAAGATTCAACTTCTCAGTTGAAATCAAGATGTTCCAGATCATGAAATAACAAAACAAAAATCACTTTATTAATGAAAGGTACAGGCAGCTAACCCAACTTCACAGCAAGCGAACACCTATGTGTATTTCCCAATGATTCACTAAGAAAGTATCCTTTTACTACTCATTATCAGCAACCGCGGTTCCGCATGCCATTGTGCCGATTCCTGGTCGATATCATTATTACACTTTTAGGTAGTACGAAATAGATTGGAGACAGTTCCATCTCTAAGAGAATTTACTAACTCGTCAACTTGATTGACATGTTAACGTTCTGCATAGAGACGACATATTTCCAATGAGGATTTTGTAGCCTAACGAGCCGGTACTAACCATCATACGATCACGGCCGTCACGAGGGAAAGAGAGAGAGAGAGAGATTTAGAGCGAGAGAGTAGTTCTGGATAGGTCGCCATGAGGGAAAGTTTGTTGAGGGAGGGAGTTCCAGAGACGATCATTTTTCCTCCGCGGCTGCGGACTGCGATGATGACCTCTCTTTGTCCGCTTCGCCTCCGCGGGCTGCGGACGGCGATGATGATGATGATGATGTCTCATGCCCGATCTGCCGCTGATGTCTCTCTGTGGAGGGAAATTCATTTGTGGACACAAAGAAAACACTCCCACGTGTGTGGGGAGAAAAGTCGACAAAATCTCCGGATTTTAGAGTGTTATGAAGTTTTATTTTCGTACCACGCCGGTCAATTTCTGGTCTGCGGATTTCGGCGAGGTACGGAAATTCTGTACAAAACAGTCATAGATTTTTATATAGCGTATTCAAAATTATGTCTGTTACCTGGAATCGAACACCATCAAAAGGTAGATTCACTAATCATTGTTAGAGAGAAAAATATTTCCAGGAAAGTGTTAAAAGATCTGTATAAAAATATAGTGCCATTTGGAAGCTGGGATTTTGAAAACAGTGTTGGCTGTGTAATGAATAAATGTCACGAGGAAATTCTTCCACTAAAATTGCTATATTGGGTGAGTGTGCACTATTTTACATATTACAGAATTCTTCTTACCAAATTACCAAAAAGAAATAAATGGGAGTATGCAATGAATTTATTTTGGACAATTATATCAGCTACCAACAGACACTGATTTTCAAAGTTGTGGGGAGTCTTCATTCGCTCTTAAATCGAACAGGAAAATTCACTGGCGACATCAAGCCGCTGAGTTACGTCTAATTTGAAAGCTTAGGGTTTTTCTGCTTACAAGTCTGAAGAAGAAATTCTACTCAGCGACATGTTGAGAAGGAGAGACACTGACATGTTGAAAAGAAGAGACATTGACATGTTGAATCACATCGACTTCAACATGTCCGACTTAAAATGATTACGACAGAAAAAGTAAGTCATAGGACGCTTAAGCTATTGCGCGAAGTGCATTTCTGACTCTACATTGATTTGATCCATTAGCTCTTTCAGGTAAAATTAGAACGGCAAATATATGAGAAAACTGCAGATAGAACCTAATGATGTACCATGCTATGATCAATAAATGCTACATTTTTATTATTATTTTCTTTTAACAAATGAAGAAATGTCATTCTATTAATTGCCTTGTTTGTGTTAGTCTATATGCTTTATAAAAGTAAAACAGTGAAACGACTAAATCAAAGAGTCCGTTCTGTTAATTACAATACAACATGGTATTTAACGTATATAATTTGCATGGTCCTCACAACACTTACACAAATAATTAACTTTGATTCCATGTGAACAATAAAGAATGTTGTAATGTGGTATGAAAAATCTTAATACAAAACTAATGAGTCTCTTCTTTTAACTGCTAACAGTTACTTAGATTTTACGTAATATGTGAGCTGAGATAATTATATTTTCATGGATAAATAGGTGTGTGTGTGTGTGTGTGTGTGTGTGTGCGCGCGCACGAGCGTGTGCGTGAGCGTGTGCGTGAGCGTGTGCGTGAGCGTGTGCGTGTTGCTTCGTATTAGAAACCATCAACTAAAATTGTCAACATAGGTTTCTTCAGTTTTAAGCTGGTCTGGCTGGCTATGTATGTATGTATCACGCGTACGGGCCGCCCCAATGAAGCTAGAGTGCTGAAAATTTAAACATTTACTCCTAATAAGGAGTAAATGTTTAAATTTTCAGCATTTCTAGAAAGAACGATGTTTTTGGTATTTGAAAATTCTCTCTCATAATAGGTTTTTGGAGGAGGGTTCAATTTGCAATGTAACTTTATGCTAAATTAGTCCCTTAGTGTGTATCCGACAGTGTTCACACTTGTTTTTTTATTTGTTTTAGTGATCACCACCCAACAGAAGGTGAGAGAATTAACTTATTCATTGATCATCCCTTTTTCCAATTCTTTTATTTGATCACCCCCAACACGGCATGCTGCCAGACGTTGTTCATGCGATAGTTTCCATTGAGTGACTAACCAGATCTGTTGCTAATGTTAATCTAATTGGTTTGAGTCATGCTGTTTGGGTATGGACACATTTACATCATTAAACAATAAAGTTGTAATTGAACTACTGAAATCACTGTGTTTGAATGTTTTGGAAATGACAATAAATTCGCACTAATCAATAGTTACAGGGGATTTTACTAATCAATCATTGTGTCTTTAATAAACCCTGTGTTTTCAAGCGACTTAAAACAGACAAGTGGGTTTAGTTAAGTGACAAGAATTGTCACGTGTATAAAGGTAATGATAAACCTGTAGATATTTTATTATGCCCCCAAAATAATTAAGAGCAAGAGAATTATAATATGTATAACAAAACTGGGTTCTCTCGAGACGTGAACTCAACAGGAGAGTGTGCTATATATATGGTTTATTCTATCTCAGGATTTCCGTTCGCTTCACTTACTGCAATAGACAAAGTGCAACTGATGAGATATACCGATATTGCTAATGCGAATATGAAGCGAAACGAATATGGCAGATGACATGTATGCATCTGTTTAACAATATCTGTTGATTTGTATTTATAAGCATGCGAATACATGTATACGTATTACAAAGGTCGTGACATGTTGTATAGTGGTCTTCGTCCTCGGGAGGAAAATCGTAAACTTGGCGAGAAAGGAAGGACTCGAAAGTTGTTTGTAAAAATATGTAAAAATAGGTTACATTTTGTCGGCCGGTGAATGAAGAGTGGGAGAGAGATAACGAGAGCCGACAGCATGTCCCCAACAGGGACACCGGTCTCGTGCCTTCCGACACAACCTTAGGCGGTCTGCCTCTCTGTTCTGAGTCCCGAGTCTTTCTCCCTGTCCTGAGCTTCCGTCTCGGCTCTGAGCTTTATGGGGTTTCGAACGCCCATGCTGGTGTCATTTCCGGTTTTCTGTTTTTGGACACCCACGCATTTCCTAAGGTGGCCTGGTCACTTCCACTTCCGCATAGTTGTTGGCCTGGAAATGACCTCTCTGACAGTATATCATAACATATGTCTTCTGATAACTAGCTGAAATACCCACCTTATGGGTGGGTTTTCCAGCTAGTTCCTGCAAAAGGCCTATAATGGAACCTATTTTTATGGGTTCCTTAATTCTATACTGCTGGCTACATCATGTTGACTATTTAGTGGTCACCTACAGATAAACGGAAGAAAACATTTAATTGTATATATATAAATAATTGCATGGAAGTCAAACCGTTATTATCGGGGAGAGCGAAAAGCAGATCCCATATTATTATTTCTTTTAATTTTCAAATGCTAGAAATATGCTCCGATGTCCTATTAGTACGCACAGAAAATGTGGTGGATATAGCTCTAGCCGTCCTCAAGTTATCCTAACACAGACGTTGGACCAAACATTGGTGAATTAAAGTAATATACATTTTTAGGTAAAGGTGAACGGAACCTGACACACAACGAGGGACCAATTTTGGAAAGATTTACATTTTAATTTGAATCCCCAACTAAAAACCTATTTTAAATAATTAACTTGCTAAAAACCTCCTCCGGGATCATATTAGTAATCACAGAAAATGTAGGTTGTAGCTCTGAGAGTTCTTGTGTCTTGCTAACACGGACGGACTGACATTTAATGAATGATAGTTTAATTCCTTACCTCTGGCTACAACGCACCATTTCGGCTACTTAGGGGTCATATACAATTAAACGCAATCAGACTTTTAGTATTATATAGATAGATACATGGAAATCAGATCATTATTATCGGGGATAGCCCGATCGCAGACCCCACATTAATGTTATTATTTTTTTAATTTTGAAAGACTAATATGCACAAATATGATCCCATTAGTAACCACAGGAAGAAATTGGTGGACATAGCTCTAACCATCCTTAAATTATACTAACACAGACGGACGGACATATATTTGGTAAATTAAAGTAATAGTACATTTTAGGTGAGAATGATTTAGCATAATTCTTACATTGTAACTCGAACCCCCGACTAAAAACTTGAAGTGTGTTAGAATTTTCAAAAACTACCGTGTCAAAGACATGCCCCGGGGCTCCATTAGTACACACAGAAAACCTCATGGGGATATGTTGTATGATTCCTGAGTTTTGCGATGACAAACGACGGGTGGACAGACATTTGGTGAACTAAAGTAATGCTGAATTCTTAGGTAAGCATGAACGCTGTCGGCCACAAACTAAGAGATCATGAATTTACATTTTAAACATAACCCCACTAAAAGTTTTTTAGGCCGGAATTTTCAATAAGTAACTCCCTAAAAACCTGTTCCCATTAGTGACCATAGAAAAGTTGGTGGCCATAGCTCTGGCAGTTCATGAGTTTTGTGATGACGGACAGACGGGCATTTGATGAATTATAGTAAGATATAATGAATGTAAGAACAATTCAGATTGAAGGAGTCCACTGGTGAAATGTATTAATGTACCAAAAAGATGAGTGCCATTAGTGTGTTTATAATATTATGGGTAATTCTTCTGAAACTGAAAGACAGATATGTTAAATGTATTCATATGCACTCCCCCCCTCCCCATTTCCCTCCGAGTGATACGACATTTTCACTAGGCGTTTTAACTGTTTAATCTGCATAAGCAATAAAACTTGACATCTTTATATCCACTGACATTCTTGCTGTTTATGACTACCTTATTCTCCAAGTGTGGCTTGCTGGTCTGGCAATTCTTCGCACTTTTCAACTTTTTTTTCTGTATTCATTTGCTTCTATTTATTACACCCATTCGACATACTGGCTGCATACTTAATAAGTAATGATGTTGCAGGTTTTTCCTTGGGACAAAGAACGTAGATATGCATACGTATGCATGTGGACAATTATATACTATTACATCACAGATTCATTGTCTCTGATCGTCATTACGTTACTGGGACTTCATTATCTCAGACATCTTGAAGCTTCAAAATCTTCATGGAAACCACACACACACGCACGTTCACACACGCATACACACATACTTGCATACATGCATATATATATATATAGACACACACACACACATATATATATATATATGTATATATTAGAAACCCTCAACCAAAACTGTCAAAATAGGTTTCATCAGTTTTTGAGTTGGTCCGAGTGGCTGGCTATGTATGTATATATCATGCATACAGGCCTGTATGTATCATGCATTACAGTGTAGGTTTATGCTAAATTGATCCCTTAATTGTTTAATGATCACATTTATTATTATACAAAAGGCGAGAGAAGTAACTTATTCCTTTATCACCCCTTTTCTAAATGTTATAATCGCCCCCCCCCCCAACACGGCATGCTGCCAAAAGACCTTTTCGCATGACGGTTTCTATTGAGTGACTAACCAGACCTGTTTATATATATATATGTTTCGTTTGCTATTCATTTGCTTCTAAAGAGTCCGTTGGACCATAAATCGTACTCTGTGGTGTCTCTTTGTGATTATAGCAGCAGCCATCAATGGCGAATGTTTCATGGAGATAGAAAATACATGGATCTATCTCTTGCTCATACAAATTTAAATGTATACATATGTGTACAATGTACAGGCATGGACTTCTTAACAAATTCTACATGAAGGACGATGGGAATTTCTGATATGAATAATCGTGTTTCGTGTTGACACAGTGTCTTCATCTGCATCAATGGTAAAACGAGGAGCAGTCTTACATTTAATACATTACGCTCAATTCCTCTAAAGAATATACTTGCATTTAGTAGTTAGAAAACTTTTACGTACTTTTAATACACAAATATAATTTGTTTACGTTAATTTTTCATTTTGATCAAAGTTAGCCTTCTTTATTGTAACACACACATGTGTATGTATGTGTGCGAATCTGAAACGAGATGTTGTTACTATTATATATTCTTCTGAACCAGTTCCCCTATCCATTGTTTTTATCACAACGTTTCGACCGCTTCGGATTTTTGTCATTTTCGATAACCTTCCAGGAATATAGAATAGAACCCTTTTTTATCCACAGGGTATGTGTTTTTTCTGATTTCTCACCTGTCACTCCGGGTGTTCTAAAAAATTTCAGACCGTCAATTCTTGTCGCTCTGACCCTCCGATGTATATTCCTGCACTAAATTAACCATTGATTGAAATCAGGAAATAGATGAGCTTTTCCCACACGCTATATCCACAAGGCTATTCTGTGTGCAAAACACATTCTTCCAAATCGGATCTGACATATATCGACATAGAGAAGGCATGGACAAGGGGTCACCATTGTATCCAGTGGTAGCAAATATATACATGGAATACTTAAAAGAAGGGCTTAAAAACCACACCACTGAGACCAACCATCTGGGTGAGATACATAGATGACACTTCCATACTCAACGTGAGCTCTGGAAGATCACCAACGCAGTTCACTATGGAGAAGATTGAAATAAATGTACTAACAACATGTACAGTGTATGGATTCAAGAAATCTGTATATGGTAAAAGGACGTTTACTGAGCAATACCTGACCATTTATACCCACAATGTATTCAGTGCAAAGAAAGGGATCAATGAGGGTCAGTATAAAGGATAGCCTCCAAATGAATAGCTACCTTGTAAGCATCATATCAGCACCCCTCGGTAGACGTGCGAGCTTTGAGGATAACAGTTGCAAACCAGCTACGAACATTCTAACTTACATATGAAACGTGTCGAAAAAGATTCAGAAGATCTGCAACATTACAAACATTAATAATTACCTTTTGTAATTATCATAATCCCTCTTTATGCTGACAGTAGCATCTAATGGTAGTTGTAATTGTAATCGATTCCCTCACACACGGCAATTCTACATGAAAATGCAAACATTTTCACAAACATAGTGCATCTGTCATATTTTCCATTTAAAATCGAAAGGAAAGTCTTTATTGGCACGAATGCAAATATAGAGCATCCGATTTCAATCCCTGAGATTGCAGGGGCCATTATGGATTCTAAGCAAAGGGGGAAAGATTAACTTACTAGTTTGGCAACTCTTCCATATAGCAATGTAAGTTTACTTTTTTAATCTCCTTGAAAAATGCTGAACAAGATTTTGGAAGGATAGAAACAAAACATTTGCTTTTTTTCCATTTAACAATTTAATTCGTTAAAGAAAAACATTTTCAAGAAATTTAGCATCCAGAACCACAAAATG
>VCCN01006345.1:223432-241640 GCA_006491835.1 Architeuthis dux | reverse complement strand
GATAGATAGATAGATAGATAGATAGATAGATAGATATATCCACGCGTACAAACATAAACATACATAAAATTAAAACCATTCTAAGTTATTTTCTTACTGAATAAATAAAATAAAAAGGCGCTAGTTGCAAAATACTTTCTTTTCTTGATTGATAGTATTACTCAGAATCATTAATCGTTGTACTATGTGTGTGTGCGTACGTGCATGTACCTGTATCTACGTGTACATAAGTTAATGCTTTCCCCAATTGTCATTTACGTTTGCACCGTCTGTCTGCGTTTTCACATCTAACTATATAAATACTATTGTCAATATTTTGTGTAGATGTCTGTTCGTCTGTCACGCTATTCCAAATTTATATATATTAGGTTGATGCAAAAATAATTGCGGTTTTTCACCATCAACTTAAAAGCAGTATATCCCAGCTTAGAATAAAAGTTATTAATCGAAATAAGTACCTTCAGAATCTACACATTTTTGCCAGCAAGAACCAAGTCCATTTATTCCGGAAGCATAGCATTTTGGGGTCCTGGAACCAATGAATTCTTCTAAAACGTTTTGAGCTGCTGCTGCTGCTGCTTGGTTGTTGAAGACCGTCCCTTGCAGGAAGTGGACGAAATGCTTATGGTGGTCGGTCGGTGAGTAAGCTGGGTGAGGTAGAGATTCGTAGCCCAGTTCGGTCAATTTCTGCAGGGTTATTTGGTCCTTTTCGATTGACCAATATTGGACGTAAACGCTGTAGTTCTTGATGCATTTTGTCGATTTCCTCGTAATACTTCTTTGCTGTGATGGTTTCGACAGGATTCAAGAAGTCGTAGCGGATGATTCCATTTTTCGACCACCAAACAGTGAGCATACTCTTTTTTTGATGCAGGTTTGGTTTGGGGAAGTGTTTTGATGCTTCACTTCGATTGTTGTACAGAATCCATTTTTGTCACATGTCACAATGCGATCAGTAAATGTTCGTTTTTGTTGAGCCAAAGAAGCGCAGAGCAGACTTCGTAACGGATAATCTTTTTTATTTTGTTCAGCTCGTGCGGCACCCATTTGTCGACCGTTTTTGCTTTACCAATTTGGTGCAAATGTCGAACAATGTTGAATGGTCAACGCTTAGTTCCTCTGCAATCTCTCGGGTTGTTTCGTGTGGGTCCGCCTCAATAACGGCCCTCAATTGGATGTCGTCAATCACAGAAGTACGTCCACGACCCTGCTCTCGTCTCCGTTTTGAAATTTCTGGAACCAATGTTGAGTTGTGCATTCGGTGACGGTCCCCTGGCCAAATACTTGGTTGATATTGCAAGCAGTTTCCGCTGCTTTACGTCCCATTTTGAACTTATACAACAAAATTGCTTGAATTTGCTTTTTTTCTATCTTTGATTTGACAGCCTCAAATAAATCCGAATAAATAGTGAAAAGAAAACGTTTAGCTTAAATAAATAGAGCGAAATTCACGCTTTGAAATGGTATATTCCATGAACATAATTAAATAATAGTTCATTCCAAAATAAGCCTCAAAGTTTAAAATAATAAAAACCTCAATTATGTTTGCACTAACCTAATATATAAAATTAAGAAACACTACCGCGACCGCGATTCGAGTAGACTGATAACATACACCTGAGCTACCGTTACTACTGCCTTGCTGGGTGCATTCATATTTGTGTGAAAGTAAAACTTGAACGTGTGTCCTAATCTTCACAGCACAATAAAAACATTTTCAAAGTACAGAAAACTGACAGATTCCCGTTTGTTTGGGCCATCATCAGCTAACTATCAAGTGCGGAAAAAAGAATTAAAAAGAAGAAATGGTTAAGATTCGGATAAGGGGTGAACAAAAATGTTTAATACGATTTTCAGCTTTGTCCCCTTATCCGAATCTTATAAAGACATGACATGAAACGTCTAAATTATTGTCATAAAAACTTCAATATGAATAAACAGCATTTGCTAAAAGAAAAGGGGCATTCTTTCGTTTTGTGTCCACATAACATTTAACTATTGTCGAAATTGACTACGGATGCACAAAAGGGGAACAGAAGAATTTCACCAATTTATTAATATTATTTCTGAATTAATAATCATCTATTTATATGTGTATTTATTTATTGAAATTCTGTTTTTCTTTCATTAATTGTCTTATTTCTTTTTATTTGTGCACCGTTTTTAACAGCGAATGAGCGAGAATGTGAAACTTTACAATTTTCTATCGGGACCACCTTCCATTTTGCCGAAAGAGCTTTTACTGTATGTTACTTTTTACAGACACTAAACTATTTTTGCCCTTTTGTGCATTCGTAGTCGATTTCGACAATGGTTAAAAGTTATGAGGACACAAAACAAAAGAATGCCAAAAATACACAAAGCACTCACTTAACTTACTGTTTTAAAACTTCAATATGAATGGAATAATATAATTTTGGCTAGTGACATGGATTATTAATCCGAGAAAAGCAAAATAATAGGTGAATGTTTTATGCAGCATCTATCACGCACTTGTAACGCTCTTTTAAAACGTATAGGACAATTTAAATATCTTCTTTGAAGGTTTAATTTTGGTTATAATTGCAAGAAAATAGCATAAAGTTATGAAATCGAGTTTTAAATTTCTTCTAAAAATAGAAAATTGATTCGAAGAAAATTAGGTAATTTAATAATTAATTGACTGGATTTTGGTAAAATATTAACCATAAACCATATTTGGTGAACTGTATTGTGTGTAATTAAACAAAGAATAACCACATTCTTTTTTTTAAAGTCTCATCAAAATTTGTAAAACTTATACATCGATAAGTAAAACACTTTTCTTTCTGAATAACAATGTTTCAGAAGCATGCAAGTAGCATAAAAATTAATAATTTAATGACAACATTTTTTTTTAAAAACCATTAAAAACAATTTCCAGTAGATATGTTTTTTTTGTAAAACCCCCAAAATTGCACACTGTATTTTAATTTTTTAAAAAGCAACGAAAAACCTTCAAAAGAGAAAATATTTGACTTTTATTACATTTCTTTTCCGATTCAGGGCCTATTCTTTTTAAAAACTGTCTATTAAAACCTCTACTGATTTAATTTCTCTGGGAATAGAAATATCAATATTTTAGGCATGCAAAAGATATTTCATTGAGATTTCATAAAATTATAAAGGTGACTAAAAAATATTTACATAAGTTTTTTCTTACGAAATACCTTTTTCATAAAAAGATTCATTCAAAATTGAATACATACCAAAAATTCTATTGGAATTTCAAAATGTGTCTGTAAATTGGGCTAAATTTTCATAATGCAAATTCTCATGGTTCACCAGTGTAAACAAGTTTTCAACCCCGATTACCCCCGGTTTTATATTGTCTACATAAATAATTTTTAGTTGATAATTTCTGCAATCTTTCTTCTATTAATAATACAGGGATTATTAGAATAAAATTGATAGATTACAAGTCTCAGACAATTTTATCGACACATATAGATGTTATTTTTATTTCTCGCTCAATTTTCTTTAAAAATATTAAACGTGTTCTGAAATAACGTTTTGACTGCAGAAGACGAAGGGTCATTAAATGAATTCAGTGTTTATGTTTTTATTAGTTTTTTTAACAAAATGGGGGGAATCCTGTGTTTCTGTGGCCTGTGACTTTCGTAGGGTCGTGTTATATTTGCATGGATATTTTTAAATTCAGTTCGGCGGTTTAAGCGTGCATAGACATTAAACGGACGTCAACATAATATGGAAAAGTATAAACTTTGATCAATACCCAAGCGTCACTCGCTTGGCTTCACTCGCTTGGATAAATACATTTATACTAAAAATATATTTATTTATTTATTATATATACAATACAAAAGTTGCAGCAATTATCTTTAGTCGGAATAGAAGTAGAAACTAGTTTGATCCTGCAGCAACCAGGCTTGTTTAATATTTAATTTTATTAATTTAATATTTGATATTTATTACCGTATTTACTCGAGTACAATGCGACCTCGAATATGATGCGACCACCATTTTTGTAGCTAAAAATCAATAATATAGTTATCCTCTTATGGCTGCAAATTTAAAAACAGATGAAACACAAAAGAAATTAAAACTCAAACATTAAAACTGACATGCTCCGTAACATTTGGTTTGAATTTAGCTGAGGATCCAAATTCTGTATATGTGTTGGTTTGTTATTATAATACATCAAAAATGTTTCCCGTCATTTTTGACAGGTTCTATGCTAGTAGAATTATAAATGAAATTATTATCTAAAATTCCATTTATTTGGGAGAGTACAGCCCTTAGCAAATCGCTATAAGATAAGCGCTGTCGGGCAATAAAAGCGATGATTCATTTACTTAGTAGCCTTTAGATCGTTACAGAAATAGCAAGCGCCTGGATCTGTATAAAAGATTCGATCTTCCTGTCAAGTAGGGTTTATGACCTTCGGAATTCACTGTTACCGCCTTATTTTGAGCAGTTGGTGCGTAGGTGGTTCTGGAGTAGTATGTTTTCGATTTGAAACTGTTGTTCATTTGTCAAACAATGAAATATCACGGAGACAATTCTATATTAAACGGTTCATTAAGTAAAAGACCTCCGCGAGAAACAGACACGCGTAGACACGGACAGGTAGGCACAGAGAGCAAAGAAATCGATGAAAAAAATAAACCCGGATCAAACACAATTTCTTGCTTACAAACATGAAGCCATACAAACACCCCCTCATGCATATAAAATATTATCTGTCTAAGTGTTTATTGGATAGGTAAGATATATGTGTTTGAGTGTGTGTATGTAAACACGCTTCTCTATCAATCTCATTCTCGCTCCATGTGTACGTATATATGCAGTGATGCTATATCTTTTTAAAAACTAGTATAGGTGATACGCACCTGTATACACTCATATGCATAACATCAAGCATAAATGTAAGAAAAGAAGAATATACTACAATTTTTGCATGGATAGAAATATTGGTGCGGCTATGAGTTATGAGATCTGTTTGTGAGAAAGGAACAAGTGAATCACATGTAAAGCCCATACACATTCAAACAATATATACATATGTATGTATACATAACACAAATAAGTGTGTTTCTTACCTTTTATTTTGTTCCATTAACACAGCTAAATGTGAAATGAAATAAAATGCCATTACGTAAGTTTATATTTGTATATATGCATGCATATCATTTTTATTTATTTATTTTTGTCGTATTCTTTTGTTTTTATAGCTCAAGTGAGAAAGCCAACCTATATGTGCATGTCTACATTTACATAGCAATAGATTAAGACCGCAGATGTTGGAATTGTACTCTTTGTTGGTTTTTAGCTGTAAATACCATTAGGCTTTGGTTTGTTCAAAATAAAATTATAGGTCTAAAAATAATTCATTTGCTTTTAAGCAACGAATACAAGGTTTTGCCTTTTTTCACTCTGCTAATAACTAGAGATACATCTATTGTATTATCATCTTGTTGAACAGCACTGGTTGAACATTCAACAATACTCCCCCTCTCCGTCCCGCCCCCCCTCTCACATGCGTTCACAAGAATTCTAATAGCTTTATATGAGAATTATTGTGATACCAAGAAGCAAACATGGTTACTGATGGAGATGTTGCGTTTGTTTTTATCAAGCTTTTCCCTCACTTGATAAAGTTGTTTGGCCATTCTGCAAACATGAAACGTAGAATTTATTAGAGTCTGAAGTTAATTATACATTTTATATGTCATAATTTTAAACGGAAACTTACAAGTATGATTGACGATAACCTACCAACAATGTACGTCCCTCGGTTCGAAATATTGTTCAATATTGTTTAGGAGTCTTGCCAAGTTCATAGTTCAGTATGATATACCCAGTATGATATCCCCAGTTTAGGACCTACCAAGAGAATTCCTCTGCAGAAAATTATTTTAATTGATGATAATTCAGAATGAATCAAATCCAATAATGATATATATCGATTAAAATATATTTTTGTTAACAATTTGAGCAAAATTTACAACTCTGATTAAACAGCATTAAACCCGTCCGTGTGTACGTTTGCGTACATGTGCGTGACTGTGTGTATATACAGGAATACACACGGATACTTACACACAATATATAAATATATACGTGTGTGTGTGTGTGTGTGTGCGAGAGAGAGAGAGAGGGGGAGAAAGAGAGAGAGAGTGTGTGCATGTATGTGGGTGTAGTCGTGTTTATATGTGCATGACTTTTCACAAAAAATGATTGCACAGAATCATTTATATGTGAATATATCAAAATGTGTGGGCGTGACTTCTAAACCACTCAAAGTAACTAAAAATAAAACCTACTATATCAATATCCCAATAACATAATTACTTGGATATTTGGACCTCTACACATATGTCTGTATTTGTGTGTGTGTGTGTGTGTATATATATATATAGTGTGTGTGTGCGTGTGTGTGCGAGTAAATACTTATTTGCAATGATACAAATGCATACTTAAACATATGTTTATATTCAGTTTCTTTCCACGAGAAAACTTTAAAAGCATTTTACAAATACGTTAACCAGCATCAATAATCATTACTTCCCATAAAAATCAAATGCTAATGCAACAATCTATCAATGTGCATACCACACACCGCCCATCTTATCACACCCACACTATACGTCAATAATACGTATGCACAAGTCCGCTCTCTCTCTCTCTCTCTCTCTCTCTCTCTCTCTCTCTCTCTCTCTCTCTCTCTCTCTTAATTTAGTTACTCTCTCTCTCTCTTCTTTCATCTCCGAAATAAATCTAATCAGCCAGCATGCGGTGATTTTTTTATATTTCCGTTCATTCATTAAAAAGGCCATTCATTCATTATTTCATGCTGTACGCAGACATTCAGACATTTACGATAGTGAATAGCAGTCATGGACACCGTTGGATTAAAAGCGTGCGAAGCCACTCACGTGATACTGAATTCATCTTTGCCTGAGCAAATTGCAAAATAGAAAATTGATATTGTTGGAATTAGGTGGGATGGGATATTCTAAGTATGTAGGTAAAGTAAGCAGGTGGGCAGAAAATTATATTTGGTTTCACAGAAGTCTCCTTTGACAACGTTACTTCTACGTTGCCGGAATAGCTCAGTGGTTTGAGTCTGTGGATGCAACTTGTAAGGTGCGTGAATGTTGTGCCCAAATTAACTTTGATTAGGAAATTCTTTCCAACAAATTTCATCAATAAAAATTATCAAAACTATTGTTTTTCTCACAATACTAGGAATGGATATTCCTGACCATACAATGAAGTAGCTATAGCCGTGCTCCTATTTTGGTGGTTGACTAGGAATGGATTTTCCTGACCATACAGTGAAGTAGCTATAGGCGTGCCCGTTATTTGGTGAAATAATTAGGAATGGATTTATCTCACTGCATAGTCCGTATTTTGGTGGTTGACAAGGAATGGGTTTTCCTGACCATACAGTGAAGTAGGTATGGGCGTGCTTCTATTTTGGTGGTTGACTAGGAATGGACTAGGAATGGATTTTCCTGACTGTATAGTCCGTATGTTGGTGGTTGACTAGGAATGGATTTTCCTGACCATAGAGTGAAGTAGCTATAGCCGTGCTCCTATTTTGGTGGTTGACTAGGAATGGGGTTTCCTGACCATACCGTGAAGTAGGTATGGGCGTGCTTCTATTTTGGTGGTTGACTAGGAATGGACTAGGAATGGATTTTCCTGACTGTATAGTCCGTATTTTGGTGGTTGACTAGGAATGGATTTTCCTGACCATACAGTGAAGTAGCTATAGCCGTGCTCCTATTTTGGTGGTTGACTAGGAATGGATTTTCCTGACCATACAGTAGGTATGGGCGTGCTCGTTATTTGGTGGTTGACTAGGAATGGATTTTCCTGACCATACAGTGAAGCAGGTATAGCCGTGCTTCTATTTTGGAGGTTGACTAGGTAATGAAATTGGTGAATCGAGTTCAAATTCCTCTGGCTGTCGTTGATGTCATCCAAGTTTCAATGATTTGGATTGACGGTTATCTTATGTTATTACTTATCACCAATTAAGTAAGTGTCAGCTCGCTTCATTTTGCCTAGTTGTTTGTTCGTGTGTGTGTATGCACGCGTCTGTCTTGGTATGTATATTAAATATACACATATCAATAGGCAAGAAGCTGGAATGTAGCTATTAATATATATGGTTGTTTATGCACACCTTTGTGATTGTCTTTAATTTAATGAATTTACGCGTACGCTTTCGTTTGAGTATATGCCGATTACAAGCCCGTGTTCATTCATTGTTGTCTATCGATCTATCGATAAAAGCCATGATAAATGATTTTTCTATTACGACATCTTTCAATAAAAGACGGACTGTTTTTATCGATTTTTTAACATTTAAAAATGCATAAAACGTAGCCAAGAGCAAGTGGGTTGCTATTGTTAGTTTCTATCAATTAGCAAAGTCTAAAAAATGTCATTTTCCTGATATTTTGTGCATAGTCATTTGGATGAATAGGATAAGTATACTAATATAAGAAACGACTTTTAAAAGATTTTATATATTTATTTTGTTGACGTTTAAGAACTACATATCATATTACAGCAGCATATATCACCATTATGGTGGCGTTACATATCTGACAAGTTCCCACTTAACCACTTCGGGGAAAGAACATGTTCGCCTGATTTAGGAATATAATATTCCTTCTTTTATGATAGGTTGTAGCTAAGAACTTTGCTAACATAGTGCTGACTATTTAAAGAGTTAATTGATTATATAACTGCTGCCATATTTTATAGAGAAATTAGAAAGTAAATTGTCAATCCGCCGTGCTTTATCATGATAAAATACAAACGCTTCATTAAGGTGTGCAATTCTTAAACACACAACGTATATTTTGAGAAATAATTTCACATTATGGGAGAGAAATAGTTTTGTTTACTGGCAGGAGAAAGAAAATTAAGCCAACGTAAATGATTAAATGTTTATTGGCTTTAGGATGTGAGTTTTTAAACCAGCTTCTGATATTCATCAAAGGGATCGATGGTTTACACAGAGAATGAAAGTTGGTGTTTTCAGGTAGGCGGTCGAGCATCAGAGTGATTGAAGTAATAACGATTTACGCGAGAAATAGAAACATCATCTTTCCTCTCTCTCTCTCTCTCTCTCTCTCTCTCTCTCTCTCTCTCTCTCTCTCTCCCTCGCACACACGCACATACACACTAATAGTAATATAATCAGCATTCTAAGCACATCTCAGAGCCTTAAACGGGTAATCATTAAAACCGTAATAATTTATGGCCAATAGCGAATCCAATATTCCAGTTAATGGTCAATCGTCAAATGACACGAAGACCGTCGAATATGATCATCGAAATAAGTGCATAGATAGGCAGTAGGGAATTTAATGATTTGGAATTCAAACAAGTATAAATAGTTGTCACTTGTGAAATGTGCATGAAAGATGTATCCATAATAAAGAGACACACTTCAAAAAGTCAAGAAATCAAATTTCAAAGTTATAAATAAAAGCTTCTTTGATAATTCAGCTAATTGTATTTATGTAGTTGTAAAATCTATGATACCCTGAGAAACCATACCTAAGTTCATCGAACCGGGTTAAGTACCCGGCTCCATAAACTTAGGTATGGTTTCTCAGTGTGTCATAGATTTTACAACTACATAAATACACTTTATTGGATAGTAATGTGTATGGCTTTTGACCACTCAAATCCAAGCTAAAGTATAACAATGGGATATTGAAATACCCATAGAGACGTGGTGGAATGTATAATTCTTGAGCTGAAGTCCATATAGTAAGAAAAAATCGCAGTTGTGTATTTACTCGTCGTAGACTGCCAAATATAAAATGGAAAACTGTTGTGTTGATTTGATATCCTCTACACTTTCCCACTTGAATAACTTTTGTGTCAATTCTACTACATTTCGCCGTCGAGTTGGGTAGCTTCGAGTGCTGATTTTCCAGACAAAAGTTCTTCATCGTTGCTAATTGAGACGAATAAACAGTTGCCCCAGGAAGTCGAGTCCTTAGCCAGGAAGGTTGAACATGTGACTTTGCCGAGGAATACACATCGCAGTCGACGTCGGTTTATCTAAAAGACCAAATGCAGAGACATTTTCCTGCTAAGTTACATATAATGAGAAATCGTAATAGGCTCACATGCAGTAAAATATAATTAAAAACAAGGACAAAGTTTGCGAATCTAGTCATTGCTTACGATTACTTTCGCGCCTTGTCTATATAAGGCTTGCTTATTCAGTTCGCCGCAGTGTGGTCGAGTACTAAGGCCCTCATGTTGAGGTTAAAACCCTTTTGAAGAAATAATATCCTTTTCTTTGCTTTTATGACAGTTGCCCTTTTTGATCATTTACATAACAACTATTATATGTATTTTCAAAACAATTAGCTTTTGATTATTTTTCTAATCTTTTGGACGACTAAACTTTTATATCATAAATTAATGACTTATTGTGAGATTACATGTCTTTCTAGAACCTTCGTACTTGTGATTATTGTATGAATCTATTTAATATGCTATCCATTTTTCTTACCAATTAGTTTATTTGGTGAAACTCTACAATATGATTTAATATGCTTTGTATATGTGTTTAAAATGTTGACTCAGCTCTTTTCTGTACCAATTCTGTTCTTATTTTAGTATTACTTAGCTATTTCTTATAAGCAAGCTTGCGATAGTACATTTTGCTACCTGCTTTATTATGTCTTTTGTAAATGCTTCATTAGTATTCCATGGCATAACATCATTCACACGATTTAATCTCTTGTTATTAAATATTCTTGTTGATGAATATATTGATATTGTTCCTTGTTCATTCCTTTCCTTATTCCTTCTTCTGTTTTCCTCTTCATGAAAAAGGTAAAGAAAATAGATTATAAAAAAGACAATGGTAGAGAGTAGAAGCACTCATTCCCACAGTCCATAGCTTTTGCAGTTCTAGTGCAAGTCCTGATATTTTCCATTTCCTCGTTCTGTGATCCTCTGGAAAGACCACTTCCACTATCTGTTATAGTTTCTTTTCTTTGTTCACTACGTCTGGCTAGGATTGACCGATCTGTCTACATGGTAGTTTAAAGGTATTTTGCTTTTCTTATTTTCAGGTCAGTTTCTCGTTTGTGTTAATACCATTTGGCTGACATGAAAACGCTGGCACAATTCCCAATAATTAACTATCCCCACTCAATCATGCCTGTTTATCTAGATACATAAACATGTTTGTAGCCTAATGATGACAAAGGTTTTACACGACATATATTTATTTTTCAGCATAATGCCTTTGTCAATGCACTTAAACCAACGATTACATCGATCGAACATTATACAGTGAAAATCTCAGATCAGAATTTAGTTAATAACTGTGTAATGATACAGACATTGATCCACTCTAGCACATATCGTTTCTGGAGCAGCTTAATGCATCTGCTAATTATACAATAAACTGTCACTTTTCATTTTCCATACAGAAGCCATTTGTTATGTTTCTCTTTCGTCAATGTTCGCCTTCGCATAATTGGTTCTAATGTTATTCTTATTGACTACAAATGATTCTCTTTTTCATTTGAAATGTCCTCTTCTCAATGTCCAGAAATGTTGTCAGTAATTTCATTTATTTATTTTCTGAATTCACCATGGACTGCTTTCTCTTTTACTTTTTGGCTTCGGTACTTTGTTAGGTAATTCTGTAAATCATCGTTTGCCGTCCTTTCGTCACTTTTCTCGTTCTAACTTTTATCATCGTGTTGCATTGTGTGTACTCAATCCTGTTATTGCTGTGTTAATGCAGTATTCTATGTTCATAAGTCTTCTTGCGTAGATCCCGTACAAATCATTTCTAAGGAGTAGAGCTTTGTACATGATTGATTTTCCTGTCTGTTGACCAAAGGTTCTTTTTTGGTTCAGTTTAAGAATGATCCGGGAAACACACAATGGATACTATCGCTATGTCTATACTCTTTATCAGATTTCTGTTGTTTAATTTCATCTCTAAAATCTTCCTGACTCTTCTAAGATATTCTTTTCGACTGCTACTGCGTAAAAGAGAATTTTAAAAAAAGAACTGGTAAGCCATTGTTCTTTTATTTATTTATTTTCCTTTTTTTATTATTTGTTTATGTATTTATTGCATCATGGTCGATAATCCATGAGGGCTATATTGAAAAGTCCTGACAAATCTAATCCGGAAAAAGGGAGGAAGCCTCCCTCTCATTAATAAGTGGCAACCCATACCCCGAAGTAACGGATTCAAACGTGCTGGTCAAGAAGGCCACGAACTACACCAGCCTTATTAAAGACGGGTGACCAAGTTAGATGAAATCGAAAAGAAAGGCGTGTCCGTCTACGGCATTGACGGAAAAGGTAAAAAGTTAATCGACGAAAGATACAGTGAATTCCCCCCCATGTGGTACGTGTATTATTATGAAGCCTGCATTTATGCGCATCAATGCTTATGAATCCAGGTTTCTTCGATTTTTTGGCTTAACTTTACTGGAAATCATGGGTTGTGATTGGTCACTCACAAATGGAAAAATGAAAAATAGCAACCGATTGTTGAATGTTAGTGCTTCCTATTGATTCGTGCCAGTGGGAAAGACAAAAAAGGAAATGTAAGTAAAAAGAACAGGCTGATATGCGTATAACGCTAAGTTTGTGAATGCTTCTCTTAGATGCCGCCTTGAGGTTGCATTTAAGGAAGGAAAGATGGAAACAACACTACAGATTTGAGTATCTGTGAACAATTATATGCACACATTCAGACACTGTCAAATACTTACATTCCAAACTAGGTAAACATATGTGCATATATAAACATGAATCTATAAATATATTTCCCTACGACTACCTGTTGTAATTCAGCTGTAGTGCCACACCCACACACGCGCGCTCACACACACACACACACACACACACACACACACACACAAACAAACACACACACACACACATTGTTGTCCATTGTTTCAAATGGTGAGTAGGAGGTATTTTTATCATAGCTTGGGGGTTCGGTTAATAGGAGCTTGTTGATCATTGCTATAGGACGTGTGTCCTGAAACATTTTTTTCATATTATTTATTAACGTAGCAGTTTTGTATCAGACCATCAATAGTGGGAGATTCGATGAGGATCGAACCTACTAATAACGGCCAACCGATTTAGCTTGCTGATCATCCAAATTTATATTTGGCAGATCATTTCTGACCAGACGGACGCACATCCTATGCACTTAGCATTGCTCTGTGTAGTGTGGACCGGTGGGATCAGGGTTCGCCCTGTGACCTAGTCAAATGATTGTATGTCCTTGCAACAATAGTTTCAAGGACTAAAGAGAACTTTTTGAGGAAGTTCCTGTCCCACACGTTCGCGTGTGAGGTTCCCCATGTTAAACCGACATTGTGTCACAATCTGTTCTCGTGGGGGTTCGGGTATCTAGAGCTTACTGATCATTGCTATGCGACGTGTGTCTTGATAACCCCCCCCCCCCATATTATCTACTCGTTAATCCCAGTGGAAAAACATTCACGGATATATTTGGATTGATTTTTTAGAAAGCAATACTGAATTCGTTTACCGGGAAGAGTGCATTGTTTAAAATGGTAGGTAGGAAGTATTTTCCAGCAATTTCTAACGTCCCAGTGGGAGAGTCCAACTTTTGCGGACAGAAAATCACACTGTTCATTATTAGAGTATATATATATGTTATTTCGACGTTTCGCCTTTTGGCCTCTTCAAAGAAATGATAAAGAGATACAGCAGAATATGGGTCTATTCATGTGAAGTTCTTGTTTGGTTGGTGGGGTGGGTGGATATTTTCTATGTTCAGACAAGAAATCAGCGCAGACCTTAAGGTCACACATTGTCAAATGCTATCTTGGTTTAAAACAGGGATTTGGGTGAAATAGGAAATGAAAGGCGGGTGAAATAGGTATTTACTCACGATAGATTTTGTTATTTTACGTGTTTATCTCACATCTACAACGAGCGTGTCTTTGTACAAAAGGAGTTGTACCCGAAGCGAGGCTGGGCGGAAGTAAACAGTGGGAAGAGGAAATGAAGAGTGGGAGAGGGAATAGGGAGCAAGCGACAATACTACATCGATCTCCTTAATATTAGTAGTTTAGTTAGAAACAAGTGACATTGCTTTAATCAATTGATTATGGAGATTAGGGAGTTCTGTCACAGTGAAATGTCTTATGACTTGTACACTCCTTAGGATTAGTAAGTTAGTAGACAAACAAGTGAAATTATTGTAATCAATTGATTAGGGAAATCAGAGATCCGTCACAGTGAAATGTCTTATGACTTAAATGGCGTGGGGGGGGGGCGGTTGCTAGCACATCACCCACTCTTGCTAGTCCTCAGTACTAGCAGTCTTGTAAAATATGAAGTCGGTGTAACGGGGTGGTGTTTTCACGCTTCTTTCTGATGATATTCGTTTCTCGGGCGTGGCTGTTGATTTTTTTCTCCGGTGGTGCCGGCGGTCTTCGCTTTCTCCCATGTCGTGTTGTGTGAGGAACGTCACGCAGGTAGTGCCGGTTTCTTTTTATCGTGCTGCCATTTTCGGTAGTAAGATTTACGACCTGGGTTGTACTCACTATTCTGTTACCACCGCGTTTTACCATATACCTGACCGATGGTTCTGTACCATCACTTTCTGACCTTTGTGGAGGCTTGGTAGATCTCTTGCGCCACGGTCATAGTATCTCTTCTGTTCGTCTAGGCGTGCGCATAACCCTTTGTAGATATTATCCTTCCCGGGCTGTGTGTTTCTGATCCTCACTGGTAGATTCCCCATGATCAGTTTGGTGTATAGCAGCTCTGCTGGGCTTGGCATTTCGTGGTCAATTGGTGTTGTTCTCAGGCATCGCAGAGCCATGTCCAGGTCTGTCCTGCTGTCTTTTGCCTTTTTATTGTCTTGTTTACAGTTTGCACTCTTCTTTCAATAAACCCATTGGACTGGGCATATGTTGGTGAGGGGGTGATGTATAGCAGTCAGTATATAGTCAAAACCCCAGTTTTTGGCGAACTGTTTGAATGTGTGGCTGTCATACTCAGGACAGGTTGTCACTGACCACGCGTTCTGGGAGACCATGTTCCCCAAATAAGGACTTCAGAGTACATACCACGTCTTGACTTGTGCATCTTGCGCACAAATGGGAAATTTGAATGGTAGTCGGCTATCAGCAGGTATGTTTCTCCATCCAGGTGGAAAAGGTCTGACCCGATTACCTCCCATGATGGGATTTCATGTGGTATCAAGGTTTCCTTTCTGCGTTCTGACATCTCTGACATGTGGGGAAGTCTTTGAGTCCCGGCCAGTATACGCATGTTTTGACCCTTAGGATGCACTTTTCAACGCCTTGATGTGATGTGTGTATCCTGTCCAGGATCTCATTCCTCATGCTTCTAGGGGATCAGTATTCTTCCTCCCTTTAGTGCCAGGGAGTCCTCTACTGACAGTTCATCTCTGAACGACCAATATGGCCTGAGTGGTGTCTGGCCAGCCAGTGAATATCAGCTCTCTTAGGGCTGATATCCCAGGGTCATTTCTGGATTCTTCTTTCAGCTCTTTATTTTTGCTGAACTGGTCAAACTGAAATCTTATGTCCAGGTTTACTGGGTCGCACTTGGTTTTGTTTGGTAGTCCTGATAAGCTATCTGCCAGTAGGATCTCTTTCCCGGGGCGGTATGTGATGGTGAGATCGTATGCTTGTATTTCCAACAACATCCGTTGGAGCCGTGGTGGTGCCGCTGACAGATCTTCCTGGCTGATCATTTCCAAGGAGTTATGGTCGGTTTCTATCAGGAATCCTTTCCCATATATGTATGTGTGGAATTGACACCCGAACACTACTGCCAGCATCTCACTTCGATATTTGCATACCTCTGTTCGACTGGCGTGAATGACTTTGATGCGAATGCGATTGGTTTGCCGTCTTGTAGGAGAGCTGCTCTCAGACCTCTGCCAGAAGCGTCGACCTGAATGACTGTAGGCTTCCCAGGGTCAAAGTGTGCCAGCGTTACCTCCTAAATGATGAGGGCCTTGATTTGCTGGAGGACCTTCTCATGGCTTTTCGTCCAGATGTGCACTTCTTTATGAGATCGTGGAGGTTGGCAGTATGCTCGGACAGCCGTGGTATGAATGGGCCCATGTATGATACCATTTCCAGTATGTGTTGCAGCTCTGCTGCGTTGGCGGGAGACTTAAGAGCTTTGATGTCCTCCACTTTTGGGGGATCTGGGTGTACCCCAGTATGGTGTTAGACTTCCCTAGTAGGTCTGCTGGTGGATTTTAGAACATTTATTTGTATATTCTAAGTGGTAGAATATTTCCTTCTGCACCAGTGTCCACTTTTATTAGTAGTTTTGCAGGTTGTTCTTCCCTACCAGGCACCTGGATGTTTATTTTTGCGGTGACTTCGGTACGGCTATCTGAACTGCTCACTGTGTGGAATTCGAGCTCGTCAAAATCCCCTTCAGCTGTGTCGCTGTCGTTATCTATCGCATGTATCTGTTTGTTGTATCTCCCCTGGCGATGCTTTGGCCTAGGTCGTTCCTGTGAGGAGGTTCTGTGTTTTGTCTTGTCATATTTCTTTTTCCATCTGTACACACTAGTCCAGTGGTATCGTTTTCCACAGTTTCGGCATTCAGTGTCGTAGGCTGGGCATTTGTTTGTGGGTCTGTGGTTTCCTCCACATTTTGACAGCACCTGTTTATTCTTTGGCTGGTTTGTATGGCATCTACTGTTACTCTGTGTGAGCTGTAGATGTTTCATATAATTTACTGAGGCCTCGGGGCTTTTCGCTATCTGTACAGCTTTTTCCAGTGTCATTTTCTTATCTTCCGCCAGTACCTCTCTTTGTACTGCTGGGTATGTTGTTCCGGCGATGATCTGCTCTATGAGTCTCTCATCCAACTCACAGTTTATTTCGTCTCCCAGCTTTATTTTTCAGAAATCGCACTGTGCGCCTTTGGGCGGAGTCTGGAGATGAACTCATCCACTCTCTCAGGTTCGTTAGCATTAGCGTCCATTTTCTGCATAGTGTTCCTCAGTGCTAAACGAGCTACCCTGAAGTTTTGATTCGACTTTCCGTACTCTGCAAAGTTCGGCCACACGATTTCCGGCCAGTCTTTATCCTCGGCAGAAAGATCCCAACTATTAAATTTTAGTATCCCGGTTTCTCCCGTGCGTAGTAGGATCTCGTCCACCTGGTCCTGTGGATCCGTGATTTTCCTCCGTCGGAATATCATTTCGCACTGTTGTCGGAATTGTCCTATTACCTCGGCTTTGTTCGGATTGTCCCAGTTAATTTTGACGTTGTCGAAGTTGTGGGCCGCCATGACAGTCTAGTGTTTTTGTTTGTGTTTGGCTCGGCACTATGTAATCCACGTGAAGTGTTGGAATCGCAGACAAGTATGCACGCTGTCGCTGAAATTTCAGTCTACTGTGTGAGCGAGGTAGTAATACACAGCTGCCACCAATAAATAGGTATTTATTCACGATAGATCTTGTTATTTTACGTGTTTATCTCACATCTACAACGAATGTGTCTTTGTACAAAAAGGGGTTGTACCCGAAGTGAGGCTGGGCGGAAGTAAACAGTGGAAAGAGGAAGTGAGGAGTGGGAGAGAGGATAGGGAGCAGACAACAATACTACATTCGGGAAGTTGACAGGTTATGTGATCTGTTGGGGGTGGATGTTGACATATGATATATTTAACATATACGTATATGTTGTTATCTATATTTGGTTACACAATTATGTATAGAGGTTAATAAGTATACGTATGCAACAATGTCAATTCATGTGCGTGGTAAACTGGTAATTTGTATTAGTGTAGTAATCGCAAAGTATGTGTATATATCAACTGCTTGCAAAATCTTGACTGGTGATTGTATTACTTAAATACATCTATATTAGGATATAATATGGTTATGTATTTTTATTTTACTAATGAAGAATATTAAATTTATTGTATTGATCCTGTTAGATCTTAGTTTTGACACAGTCATTAATTATAAAGCTTGAATCTATTACAGTCTGTTCATCTTTATCTATCTATGTCTGTCTATCTATCTCAGGCTGTTTATAACTATCTATCTCGGTCTGTTCATATCTGTCTGTTTGTCTATCTCAATCTATTCATATCTAAATATCTGTCTATCTATCTATTCAAATAGAAACATATTTTTCTGTATCTCTTTATC
>VCCN01006345.1:187175-199824 GCA_006491835.1 Architeuthis dux | reverse complement strand
TGTGTGTGTGTGTGTGTGTGTGTGTGTGTGTGTGTTTGAGTAGTTTATTCGAAAGTTTACAACGGAGTGATACACATTTGTCAGTGTCGGGCCTCATGTTAAAATTGGATCAAAACAGAAGCGCTGTTTTTATTTATTTTATTTTTTAGTTATACTGTGGGTTGCCAAGGTCTACAACCTGACCTTTAGAAACAAATTGCAAAATTGCATGTTATTCACAAATCCTTCTTAAATTAATAAAGTTAGGCATGAAAAAACTCACAACAAAAAATAGTTTAGAGCAAAATTTAATATATTTTTCAGAAAAATCACTTTTACGTAAAAAAAACCCACTCATTTCCCACCAGTTCTTGACTAATATTAAGTAAAATCCCAACGTGCCTTATAGATTTCCCGTGTCATAATGAAACTGACTTTTTTGCAGCTATGCGTTACACTCGCATCTTACTTTTGATGGAACAGTATTGACAATCGTACATGAGGTCTTCTCAGATTTTTCTGATGTTTTTTTTTACACGAGATGGGCACACCATGCAAGCACAAGTATAAATATTTGCCTCTTTGTAGAGTTATATGACACATTAGTGAAGAAATGGATCGCGTAGCCCAAGTTCGGAGCCGAGCACGGGTTGGAAAAGTTTGAATTTTTCCCCAAAAGATGGATTTGACAGGTTTTGAGTTGACTAATGAAACCAATTGGACAGCGAAAGTCCGCCATTATGAAAAATGCTGCTAATATTTTCTTTTTGCAACTGATCTGGAATATCTACCCAAGTTATTTCGACTCACTGAAGGTCCCTCTAGCATGTCCAATTGGTTTCATTAGTTAACTCAAACATTCCTGCGGGGCCCTATTACAGCGCAAGAACTAATTAACAAAGGTTGGCCGAATGGTTTGTCGTGGTCGGACTTCCTCCAATTGCCTTGCTAGTAGCTCAACAGAGTTTCTCCCTTTCCCTTTTTCGCAGTTACTGTAACGGCCGTTCACGACTTACGCGGGGAAATGGGATGACATCAAGTAAGAAGGACAATTTCATTTCAATTTTAGTCCGGGGGCCAGCAGGGGCTACCGTGCATCCCCCCTCCCGAAATTCCTCATGTCTTAAACCCATGATATAGCCTTTTAAATTACTCAGATATGTCAACTTGGAGACGAGATATGAAATTCTGTTTTGTTGGTGTATGCTGGCGACCATTTTGTTTTATGCAAATGAGGTAGTTCTTCCCAACGTTTTTCTTGGGAACATCTTTTTTCTGAAAGAGAACATCCTAAGGAACATTTTGGTACCCTAAAAGTAGAATCATGGGGGTGTGCACGGTAGCCCTTGCTGGCCCCCGGACTATTTCATTTAGGCATTTTGTCAGCAGAGCCTACCTATATATTTTACCATAAATGTAATTAATCTATAGGTATTTTAGCATTTTACAAGGAAATCTTAAGTATACTTTATAGTCCAAAGTCTATGAATTGTAGATTTAATTCATGAAGGAGATGTATACACACACATATATATATAGTTTTATTCTATGGTCGCTACCTATGTCTACTTCGTTTATAACGATAACGTCTTTAATGTTATTGATCCTATTAACTTGAAAACTGGAAGGAATAAAATGATTCTTAAGAAGAAACGCCCCAATAAGATAGAGATAGAGCATATTAGCAACTTCAGAGTAGCGATAGAGAACATATGTGGCCTTGTGGAATAGCGACAGTGACATAGAGGAAAAGAGTAATAGTCTGACAAATACAATTAAGGAAGCAGCAGAAATGGTAGACAATACTTACGTAAACAATAACACAGAGATATACTCTAAAAGAACATTAAAATTAATCAAATAGAGGAGAAATATGAAGATAAAAACTAAAGAAGACAAAAACAAAAAAGCAGAACTTAACAGATTAATAAATAAAAGAACGAGAAAAGAAAAAAGAAAGAAAAACACGAAAAGGATAGTAGAGGGTATCAGAAAAGGGAATAGTTTAAAACACGCCCGATCCGCAGCCAAAACCAATTTGTAGTGAATCCCATAAGTGACAAAAGTAACGGAAGAATGCAAATTTGTACGCTTCAAAACAAACATACCACAAACTAATCAACCCATAGATACTAGCGATATTCTAGACATAACAGTAGAAGAAGTAGTATTTGCACTACGAAATATGAAACTCGGTAAAGCCCCAGGCGAGGATGGTATAACGACAGACCTTCTAGAAGATGCAGGAGAAATCTTGCACAAAGGACTAACACAGCTATTCACATAATGCATAAGAGAGAGAGAAGTTCCCAAAAGCTTTTGTCTAGGAATAGTAATCCTACTCCACAAGAAAGTAGATAAGCACTGCATTGGTAACTACCGCCCTATTACACTATTACCAAAACCTATACGAAAATTGCACTGCAATAATTAGACTACATAAATATTCAAACAAGAGTAAGACAAGGGGATATAATATCACCTGAACTATTTACAGCGAACCTTGAAAGCATCTTTCAGAAAACTGACTGGGGGGAATGGTAATAAACATAGATGGAGAATACTTAAGCCACTTAAGATTCGCCGATGACATCTCCGAAGAATTTCAAAACATGTTAACTGATCTAAATAGGGAAAGTAAAAACGTAGGCTTAAAGATGAATAGAACAAAGACAAACATAATGTTCAATAATAAAGTCAAGAAAAAGGTCATACAGATAGAAGAGGTTGATGAATACATCTACCTAGGACAGATAATAAAGCTATTGAATGATCATGTAAATAAAATAATTAAACAAAACGACGCATAACGATAGGTTGGAAAGCATTTGGTATGAATAGAGACATTCTGAAGAGCACCTTGCCAATCTGCTTAAAGGTATACAGCGGTTGCATAATACCAATCATGACATACGGATGCGAAACAAGGAAATTAACAAAACGAGCTGAAAACCAACTTAGAATAGCACAGAGATCCATGGAAAGAGTAATGCTAGGGATAATCCTAAGAGATTAAAAAAAAAATCAACATGGATCAGAGAGAGGACTATAGTGAAAGATATAATACAAATAATTAAGCAGCAACAATGGATATGGGCAGGTCACCTAGAATCTTCAAACCATTTGAGATTCCATGGCGTCAAAAGCACCAGAAGAATTACAAAACATGTTGATTGATATAAAAAGGGAATGTAAAAAAGTAGGCTTAAAGATAAACAGAACAAAGACAAATGTAATATTTAACGATAGTCCCCCAAAGTTCCCCAAAGACCATAAGAAAAGATGCGTCATCTAGAAAATGTTGACGAATACATTTACCTAGGACAGATAATAAAGTTAATGGAAGTGAAATAAAACGACGCATAGCAATCGGGTGGAAATCATTTGGTATGAATAGAGACATTCTGAGGAGCACCTTGCCAATGTGCTTAAAGTATAAAGTATATGATCAATGCATAATACCAGCTATGACTTACGGATGCGAAACATGGAAATTAACAAAACGAAGCAACTTAGAACCGCATATAGAGCCGTGGAAAGAGCAATGTTAGGGATAACTCTAAGAGATAGAAAAAGATCAACATGGATCAGAGGGAGGATTAGAGTGAAGGATATTATACAAATAATTAAGCAACAAAAATGGAAATGGGCTGGACACTTTGCAAGAAGCGATAACAATGGGGGGGGGGTCCAACCGATTGGTGCCCATGCAGTAGGAAAAGGCCAGGCGCAAAATGGAGGGATAAGATAGAAACGTTTGCCGGTAAGACGTGGCAGAGCTTAGCACAATCTAGGTCGTCATGGAAGGAGATGTGACGTGTAACGGCTTTTCAATTTGTATCTATTGAGCCTAAAAATCTACAGCCGAAAACGTGAAGTATATAGCATTTTTCAAGGAAATTTCGAGTACACGGCACAAAGTCTATAGATTGTAGAATTATTACTCGGTGGAGGTATCATCATCATCATCATCATCATCATCATCATCATCATCATCATCAGCCGTTATACGCCCACTGCTGGACGAAGGCCTTTCCCATCTCCTTGCATGACTTCCTATCTTGAGCTAACCTCTGCCAGGTCTTGCCGGCAAACTTTTCTATCTCGTCCATCCATCTTGTGTCTGGTATTTTCCTACCTCGTTTACTGTCCCATGGGCACCAATCGGTTAATCTCTTTCCCCATCTATTATCATGTCTTCTTACTAGGTGTCCAGCCCATCTCCATTTTTGTTTCTTAATTAGTTGTATAATATCCTTCATTCTAGTCTTCTCTCTGATCCATGTTGATCTTATTCTATCTCTTAGAGTTATCGCTAGCATTGCTCTTTCTATGGCTCTCTGTGCTATTCTAAGTTGGTTTTCAGCTGGTTTGGTTAACTTCCATGTTTCGCATCCATAAGTCATGGCTGGTATTATGCAGCCGTTGTATACTTTACGCTTTAGGCACATTGGCAAGGTGCTCTTCAGAGTGTCTCTATTCATACCAAATGCTTTCCAACCTATTGTTATGCGTCGTTTTATTTCGCAGTTATGGTCTTTTACTATTTTTATTACCTGACCTAGGTAGATATATTCATCGACCTCTTCTAGAATCTCACTTTCTATCTTTATGGTCTTTTTGGGGATTTTATCGTTGAACGTTACTTTTGTCTTTGTTCTGTTCATCTTTACACATATATTTCGTTAGAAAGGGAATTTCCTCAGCTTTCCAACAGTGTATCGTGTAGATTTGTACCTGTTGGGATTAGAAAGTTACAGCCCAAAACTTCTAACAATATATATATGTATATACCTCCATCAAGAACTAATTCCACGATTTATAGACTTTGGACTGTGTACTCGAAATCTTCTCGTAAAATGCTGAATGCTTAGCTTTTTAGGCTCAACAGATACAAATTGTTAATATACCAGTTAGAAAGCTTTCTAGCGATATGTATATGTATATACCTCCATCAAGAACTAATTCCACAATCTATAGACTTTGGACTGTGTTCTCGAAATTTCCTTGCTTCATGAATTAAATCTAGAATTCCTAGACTTTCGCCTATAAAATATGTTTGAAATTTCATTGTAAAATGCTGAAATACCTATACATTAATTACTTTTATGGTAAAATAATGTGTATTCTTGAATTCTACATGTCTGAAAACCATGATTTAGCTTTATAAAATGTCAATTTGGGGACGAGATATGAAATTCTTTTTTTTTGGTGTGTGCTGGCGGCCATTTTGTTTTATACAAATGAGGTAGTTCATCCCAACTTTTTTCTTGGTAACATTGTGGTATCCTACTCATAGGATGCTGGGTGAGGCGGGTGGTTTATTCTCTCTGTCCACACTCGTTGTCGTCGTAAGTCAGCTGATCAGAAATGTGACATCTTTTTAAAAAGGAAATCGCATTAAGTTGACATTTTTACATCCGTTGGTCGAATGGGACCTGGGACCTTCTTCCAGGCGATAGAATACAAGGACTGGTAAACTGTCCCAGCCGAATCTCCGTATTTGGCGATACCGCTGGTGACACACTTGTCTTGAGACCGCCTACTTCAATCAGATCCTAATCCTCACCCATATTTAGGTCGGCATGCATTTTTAATTATTAAGGGCCTACCTGTGAGCAATTTCAAGGGATTTTTCTGCGACGTATTTTGGGTCTCCAAGTCTCCATTGTTCTGATATTGCTAATGTTTATTCAAGGAGATATCTACCTCTCTCAGGGCCAACATTCCTTATGACTAAAAAGAAATATTCTAACCTATGAATTGAATATTCAACCCAGCAATATGTATTTTATAAAATCTTATGTATTCTATGCAATATAATAATACTTATTATATATATCATAATGATTCCTGTCTGGGCAATCCAGTTCCTTCTGTTGTTTTTCTGCATCATCATTTCAAATTTTCTCGATTCCGAATTGTCCTAGCTGAAAATTCCTAGCCGTTTCTTTAAGGCGTCCTATTCTTTTTTGCTTCGGGAAATGTTAAGTTGTTGTTGTTGTTGTCGTCGTCGTCGTCGTCGTCGTTCGTTCGTTCGTTCGTTGAGTTTTCACTGTAGTGGCTTTTACTGGGCATTCAAGTGACAGCAGGTATTCTAGTTGGTTTTAATAATGCTATCGCCTGAATGGTCTCAATTCTTCCACGGACTTTGGAACTTTCCCGAGCGTATCAATACTTATAGGTACATATGTCATTTACAGTTTTCAGTTCACTCAACTCGCAAGGCCTATATATTTTCCAAGCATATCATTTTCTTTCGTTTTACTAGTGATGATGATTCGGTATGAAATGGGTAACATGAAAAGGCAAAGGCAATTGAGGTTTGAAAATAACCCTCGGACATTGTCCATTGGTCACGCTCAAGAGAGTCCAAAAGTCTGCTTTACACAGCTTCACGGGACTTTGAATGAGTCAGCAAACCACCTACATATACAAGGGTTAATCAGTACGTTGCTTCTTTCGTTTTGATTCTCTGCGCTGGTACATTAAAAGGTGTTACGAAAGATATACAGATATGTGGAAAATATTTAATGCCATCTTTCAAATATAGAAATAAGAAAAAGATGCATAGCACACTGTTTCAGTGTCATTAAGGAGTATAGAGTAACGGTAATAAAGGTATTGGCCTAACATCTCAGAATTAATTCAGTTTAAATAATTTTTCTTTTCAATGCGCTGTCAAGGGTTAAAATTTCCGTATCAAAATTATTTAGTTCAACAAGAATACCTGTGTACCTTTTTCTTCGGATGATGAACGAAGAAAGCAGTTTGGATGCATTTGCACGAAGCAAATCATCGTATTGTTCATGTTTTAATTTACAACTCTTATCCTAAGAAAAGCTTGGCTAACTTCATGAGGTTCAGTAAAACAGCAGTCCCCAAACAGACAGATCACATTTGATGAGTGTTTCACGAATGTTCATCTGGCCCCGATTCACTTTTACATACCGTCTGTAAAAAATGATTACATGCTACCGATGTTATTAATGTTTGTATCTAGTTGCATTTATTATTGTTGTGACGTTACATGCAGAGTATAGAAACGCTATAGAAAGAAATAAACCTATTGTACTAACAAACATTTAGACAAGCATGTGTATTGAGAGAAATACCAAATCCTTAGTGCAAGCTAATTTTGGGTCAGTGTGACACTGACGAATCGGCCGACCAGCCATAGACATAGACATAACAATTTTGACAAAACGGAAATACAAATATCTTCCTCAGGCAAACCGGCCAAGGGTCATCTATTGTTGTATGCCACCTGGAAGTGATGCAAATCGTGAGGATCACAAGAATGATCTTGGACGTTCGGGATTTTGCTATAAATATATCCGAAAATTCTAATAATAATTCTGAAATCAACGCATTGAAACGGACGGTGACATCGACGAAACAACACAGTTTTCAAATATCCATCTGTTGGTTCAAACCTGAGCTCAAAGCTTCGATTGTAAAAACACATTTTTAATAAGAAAAGATATTTCTACAAAAGACATTTGACACTTATGTGAACATTTTACAGACTTTACACAAACACCCATGTTAAAATCACTTCGCTTTCATAGGAAATAAGAACTCTTTTATCCTCTATTTCTGAACTGTTGAATATTTGAAATTATTTTGTTACATTTACTCGTTGTATTTCATATTTACTAGCGTTATTTTGTATTCGTTATTTTCAGTTTCACATGATTACGACTACGGTTAGGATTGATTGCTATTATAACGACGTCGACTAGTAAAGTATTCTATTTGACGGAAATAAAGATATAGGTTTGAGAACTTATTTTATGGTCTTTATCATTTTACTTCAGTCAAGTATTTATCTGAAACCAAGCTACCGCGATCGAGTGTCAGAACAGTTATATACTTTTCATTTTAGAATAAATATTAATTGTGTTACTTTAACTCGGTAGCAAGGTATAAATAACGTTACATTCATTTTTAAGGAGATAAACTAATTTCGCACTAATAAAGACAGCTTATTTCCTCCATGGCCAAAATATGTAATAATTACTGCATATAAATACATGTTTTGGTTTGACTCAAGTGGTATAAATAGTAAATGGATTACTTAGAATGTTTTTTCATTTGCATTTATAATTATATCGTTAAATGTTTTTCAAAAGTTGATAGTGATCAGCAAAGAAATAGCATAGATTAATGCAAGTTCATCACATCCAGGTTATGGGATAATTTTAATTATCTAGAGAATGATGTGTGTATCACTAAGAAGTAAGAGTTTTTAAAAGCAGATCTGATTTTTATAGTCGAGCAAAGGAGCGCATGAAAACAATTATAGATCAACGGCTCGAGTGAGTTTAAAACACGCCCGAGCCGCAGATCATACCGGCAAGCAACAGATGCTTGCACTAAAGGATAGAAATGGCAAAATTATCAAATGTACGGACAAACTGTCAAAAATAACTGAGAAATACTATGAAAATTTGTACGCTTCAAAAATAGAAGTATCACAAACTGATAAGCCGATAGATACCAGTGATACCTCATACATGGCAGAAGACGAAGTAGAGTTTGCACTACGATATATGAAACTCGAAAAGGTTCCAGGCGAGTATGGCATACGTATGGCATAACGACAGACTTTCTAGAAGATGCAGGAGAGATCTTCTACAAAGGACTAGTACAGCTATTCACATAGTGCATACAAGCAAGAAAGGTACATCAAAGCTTCTGTCTAGGAATAATGATCCTACTCCACACATAAGGAGATAATCGCGACCTCGGCAACTATCGCCGTATTACACTATGACAACATATATAAACACTTCACAAAAATACTCACAAACAGAATAACAGGCACTTTAGATGAAAATCAACCACACGTACAGGCAGGCTTCAGAAATGGCTATTCAACAATAGACCACCTACATACAATAGATCAACGAATCGAAAACTCAGAATACAACAAATCACTTTGTTTGGCCTTTGTACATTATAAGAAAGCATTTAACTCGGTAGAACATGCGGCAGTCTTCAACTCAGAGAACAAGGTGTTAACGAAAATTACATACAACTAATTCAGAACATATACGAAAAATGGCACTGCATTAATTAGACTACATCTAGATACAAACAAGATAGAGGATAGGAAAAGGAGTAGGACAATGCGATACAATATCACCTACACTATTTACAGCCAGCGGAGAGGAAATGGGAATAAACATAGACGGAGAATATTCAAACCACTTGAGATTCCATGGCGTCAGAAGCACCAGAGGAATTACAAAACATGTTGATTGATATAAAAAGGGAATGTAAAAAGGTAGGCTTAAAGATGAACAGAACAAAGACAAATGTAATATTTAACGATAGTCCCCTAAAGTTCCCCAGACCATAAGAAAAGAAGACGCGGCTCTAGAAAACGTTGGCGAATACCTAGGACAGGTAATAAAGTTAATGAGTGAAATAAAACGACGCATAACAATCGGCTGGAAATCATTTGGTATGAATAGAGACATTCTGAGGAGCACCTTGCCAATGTGCATATTTAGCATACTATCAGCTATGACTTACGGATGCGAAACATGGAAATTAACAAAACGAACTGAGAACCAACTTAGAACCGCATATAGAGCCATGGAAAGAGCAATGCTATGGATAACTCTAAGAGATTGAAAAAAATTGAAGGATATTATACAAATAATTAAGCAACAAAAATGGAGATGTGCTGGACACTTTGCAAGGAGAAATGACAATAGATGGGGGGAAAGACTAATGATGAGTAACTGGCAGTTAATTTGGGTCCTACAATTGATTCAATATTTTCTCTGCGCAACCTAGTTAGAAATGACTTTTTGTTTTCTACAGTCTCGAAATGTTTTATATGAAAAGCTTAATAGACCGAAAGAAATTATTTTCAATAGGACAAAATTATTGGATCTCTTGTCACAATAATCAATTGTGTAACCTTTATTCTTGATTATTGCCTTTTGATAGTTCCTTACAAGATCACTACACACACTGACAGGTATTTTGCTCCATCCTTCCCTGGCAATAGCTTCTAGTTCCTCCAAATTTGAAGGATATCTATCTCGTACTTTTTTTCTCCAAATAAGCCCATACATTTTCAATTGAATTTAGGTCAGGACTTTGTGCGGGGTTTGCCAATACCTTAAGTTTGCTGTCATTTAAGTATTTTGTAACAATTCGTGCTGTGTGTTTCGGATCATTTTCATGTTGGAATGTCCAGTGACGCATCAAAGGTAGCTTTCGGGCACTTTGTTTTATATTATTTTTAAATACTGCTCTTTAGCCATGATACACTGTACTCTCACCAGTTCTCCTGGTCCAGAAGCAGCAAAACACCCCCAAGGCATAATGTTTCCGCGTTTCCGTGTTTAATTGTAGGGAGGGTATTTTTTGGTTTGTGAGCTTCTTTCGATTTCCCCATACACACCGGGAGTTCATGTGACCAAATAATTCTAGTTTGGTCTCATCTGACCATAAAACAGAGTTCCAATATCCACTCCCATGTTCTAGATGGCTTCTAGCATGAACTAATCTGATTTTTAGGTGTTTAGCCTTAAGCAAGGGAGTTTCCTTTGGACGACAACCACGAAGTCCTGCTCGATGAAGGTATCTAGTGACTGTCTTCGTCGATGCATTCAACCCTGCTGTCTTTATATCATCGACAATGTCCTTTGCCGTTAAGTGAGGATTCTTCGAAACATCTCTAACGGTTTTCCTTTCCATTCTCTCAGAGGTTAACCGTTTTCTGCCAGACCTTAACCTATTCTCAACACAATGAGTCTCATTGTACTTCTAATAATGCTCCGAATTGTCGATCTAGGAACATTTAAACGCTGTATATCCATCACTTTGCTTGTATGCATCAACTATCTTCATTCGGATCTTCTTGTCAAGTTCAGCAGTCTTGGCCATGGTTGCAGAACGAAAGAGTTATCGCGGTACGTGGCACTCACATATTGTCTTATTCAAAACCTTCTAGAAATGTATAGAATCAGGTCAATACTATTTCATTTTCAAAGGGTGCTTGTATTAAATCTCAAATTGAGAAAAAAGACATTACAATTACCATCCATAAGGGGGGCGAATAATTTTGGACTGCACCAATTTTTAGAAAAGTCTATAACTATGAATATAATAGATCAAACCTTCTAAAGGATTCACGAATTATTCACGACTTAATACGGAATAAACTATCTAGGGCAAATTCAGTAAGTATTTGCAAATATTCGCATTTCCCTAGAAGATATACGAATATTCAGTGGGGGCGAATAATTCTGACACCAACTGTATATATGGGTGAACATGTGAAAAGGCGCATAGACAGGAGTGAGTGTAAAAATGAGTTTATTTCATTTTTGTGTTACTAACATGTTTCGGCCTATATATATATATAGGTGCATCTCAAAAAATTAGAATATCCTGGAAAAGTTCATTTTTTCCGTAATTTAATTTAAAAAATGAAACTTTCATATATTCTAGACTCATTACACTAAAATGAAATATTTCAAACCTTTTTTTTGTTTTAATTCTGATGATTACGACTTACATATCATGAAAATCAAAAATCCACTATCTCAAAATATTAGAATATTTCATAATACAGAAATATCGAACTTCTGAAAAGTCTGTTCATTTATGCCCTCAATACATGGTCCTTTTGCATGAATTATTGCTTCAATGTGGCGTGGCATGGAGGTGATCAGCTGATGTGTTATGGAAGCCCAGGTTGCTTTGATAGCGGCCTTCAGCTCGTCTGTATTGTTGGGTCTGGTGTCTCTCATCTTCCTCTTGACAATACCCCATAGATTCTCTATGGGGTTCAGGTCAGGCGAGTTGGCTGGCCAATCAAACACAGTAATACCATGGTCAGCAAACCAGTTACTAATAGTTTTGGCAGCGTGGGCAGGTGCCAAGTCCTGCTAGAAAAGGAAATAAGTATCTCCATAAAGCAGAGCATCTCCATAAAGCTTATCAGCAGACGGAAGCAAGAAGTGCTCTAAAATCTCCTGGTAGATGGCTGCGTTGACTTTGGACTTGATAAAACACAGTGGATCAACACCAGCAGATGACATGGCACCCCCAAATCATCACTGACTGTGGAAACTTCACACCAGACTTCAAGCAACTTGAATTCTGTGGCTCTCCACTCTTCCTTCAGACTATGGGACCTTGCAAAATTTACTTTCATCTGAAAAGAGGACTTTGGACCACTGAGCAACGGTCTAGTTCTTTTTTCTCCTTAGCTAATGTAAGACGCTTCTGGTGTTGTCTCTGGTTCAGGAGTGGCTTGACACTAGGAAAGCGACAATTGTAGCCCATTCCCTGGATATGTCTGTCTGTGATGGCTCTTGATGCACTGATACCAGCCTCAGCCCACTCTTGTGAAGCTCCCCCAGGTTCTTGAATCAGCTTTGCTTGACAATCCTCTTAAGGCTACAGTCATCCCTCTTGCATGTGCACCTTTTCCTATCGAACGTTTCCCTTCCATTCAACTTTCCATGAATATGCTTTGATACAGGACTCTGCGAACAGCCAACCCTTTCAGCAATGACATTCTGTGGCTTATCCTCCTTGTGGGGGGTGTCAATGAGTGTCTTCTGGACAATTGTCAAATCAGCAATCTTCCCCATGTGGTTGTGGGTACTGAACCAGACTGAGAGATTCATGGTAT
>VCCN01006345.1:66886-82254 GCA_006491835.1 Architeuthis dux | reverse complement strand
AAAATCTGGGTGTCAAGTGGTTTCACTTGTTGACCGTAGTGTAAGTTGACCGTAGTGTAAGTTGACCGTTTTGTAAGTGCAAAAATACGTATGTGTCCGTTACAAATCCACCAACTAAGTGGCCCTTCGTTTATTAATTCTCTTTCTTTTTTTCTTTCTTTCTTTCTTTCTTTCTCCTTTAGACTTGTTGTAACAACGCCAATCTCTGTTCTCTTTCTTTCCCTGTTCTTTTCCTTTTCTTCTGTCTTTTGATTCCCCATTCCTTTTTTCTTCTTCATTCTAACCGTCGTAACTTCCGGTTTTCTCTCTTACTCTATCTTTCTGCCTGCTTTGATATTTCTTTTCCTTTGTATACATTTCTTTAAGTCGATTCACTTTTTGGTCTCGAAACATAAACATCTGGGAAGGTTAATGACTTTTTCTTTCTGCATTAGTAGACCAATATTCCCATTTTCTGACAGCGGCGGTAATCAAATCCTACATTTCCCCTCGGGACTAACCTCTTCACCGTTCCGAGACTGACTGAGTCGAAAAATGGCTGTCTTGTCTCTTTTTCAGACATATATTCATTAGGGTTTTGTCATTGTCAGCATAGCGTGTCAGCATTGTCATTTGTCAGCATACTAAATAACAACCAATTTCATAGCAAACAATTACATTTCATAGCCGGATAAATTCATGACTATATATCGCTGATCTGTTGTCGCTAATCTAACTATAATTGAAGAAACTTATGAATGATGCTCTGTAGCATAGTAAAATAAATAATTGAAGTATTTTAAATCATTGTTTTTAAAACGTGTTAAGTTTTTTAAAATCTTTTAAAATAAAGTTGTGTAGTAATTATCACTGAAATGATGAATTCTAACACTTAAATTACTTACTTTACTATGCTACATAGCATCACTTCATAGGTTTCTTCAATTATAGTTAGATTAGCGACACCAGATCAGGGAGATATAGCCCTGAATTTATCCGGCTATGAAATGTATACGGCTATTAATTGTTTGCTATGAATTGCTGCCGATTAACTCGCCGGATCCCATGGTCATAACGCCCTTTTTTGGCCAAAAGGGGCGTTATAACCCTAAATTCCATAATCGGCAGCGGGGCACCAATGAATGCATGATTAGTGACTAACCGTCCAACGATTTCACGCCTACGCGAGCATTCACACAATCCCAGACCAGCTCAGTTCTTGCGAATCATCTGTTTTGTTTTTGTTTTTACCTTTATTATCACCAAAATCCGTGTTTTATTTTGTTCTTTATCTTGTCTCTCTCGACATTTAGTAATAAGCATTATTTTCTTTTTTTAAATCCTACGTATTTTAAAATAATGCTTGTAAAATCTTCTACCTATATTTCAGTACCTGTTATAAGTACCTGTTATAAGTATTTGAACAGACAAACATTTTACACCTAATAGTTTGGGTTTGAGAGTTAAAAACAGGAACATTACGCAAGAAAAAACATTTATTTTGCAATCAACATAACAAGGTATACATGTTATGATATACTACCACGAAAAAGTCATTTCGAGGTCAACACCTGTCCGCAAATGGAAGTGACCCGATCACCTTAGGAAATATGTATATGCGTGGGTGTCCAAAAACAGGATGTGGAAACCGGAAATGACACAAGCGTGGGCGTTCGGAATCCATAAAGCTCGGAGACGAGACGAGGGATCTCAGAGAGACCCGAACACAGAACGGAGACCCAAGCAGCCAGGGGGCAGACCGCCTAGGGCTGGGGCGTTCCCAACATAAGACCAAGATCCCCCGTTGGGAACGGTCTCTCGGCAACCATCATCTCTCTCCCGCTCTTCACTCTCCGGCCGACGAAGTGTATACTATGAAATAAAAATATGTCTCATATTTTTACAACCAGTTTTTCGAGTCATCCTTCCTTTTTTCTCAAGTTCAGCATTTCCTCCCGCAAGTGAGCAACCCACGACGAAACATCCCATGTCGGCTGAACAGTTAAAAACAGGAACATTACGCAAGAAAAAACATTTATTTTGCAATCAACATAACAAGGTGTACATGTTATGATATACTACCACGAAAAAGTCATTTCGAGGTCAACACCTGTCCGGGCTATGTTTCGTTGTTTTGAATGCTATTTTTTTAAAGAATTAAATTGTTAAATGAAAAAAGCAAGTTTTTTGTTTCTATCCTTATAAAATATTGTTCATAATTCTTCAAGGAGATTAAAAAATGAATTCACATTGCTATATGGAAGAGTTACCAAACTAGTAAGTTAATGTTGATTCCCCCACCCCGATCAGAATCCATAATGGCACCTGAAATCTCAGGGATTGAAAACATATTTTGTGCTTGTTCAAATACTTATGAGCAATACTTTTTATAAATGATAATTCACACATAAAAAAGTATTGCTCATAATTATTTTTTTTCGGATTTTTTTTTTTTGTAAAACCAAAAAGTGTACACTGAATTTGAATTTTTTTTTAAAAGCAACGAAAATCTTTTAAAAAAGAATATATTTCAGTTTTATTGCATTTCTTTTTTCCCGATTCAGGACCAATTTTTAAAAAAATAGTCTCCTGTATCGATTAAAGTTTCAACTGATCTCTGCGGTCCTATCTTTGTATTTATATTTTTATATCTTTATATTTGGGGCGAAATATTGAAATTTATGTGAAAATTGCCTAAGGCAAATTCCCATGATTCACCTGTTCGCGAGTGTAAACTAATTTTCAACCACGATTTTCTCCGGTTTTGTCTACACTGTAATGTTTATATATATGTATGTTAAATCAATGAACATGCCGAAGCAAGCTCCCAGCAGCCCCCATTCCGTTTCCGGTTCCAGAAAGCGCGAACCGGAAGTATGAACGGGGAAAGCTCAGTTCTACACAGGCAATAGCCCTGATCAACATGTGTCTTTTGCTCCATCCTCTTTTCTTAACACGCTTAAACACGGTTACGAATCAAACGCATTATAATCTCACACAGCTACAACAGAAAGAACAACAAAGCGAACAAAGGCACTAAACACAACAAGAACGTTACATATGGCGACTCGATTTTCTTTTTCAAAATATTAAACGCGTTCTGAAATAACACTTTTACTGCTGGAAAGGTCATTAAATGAATTCAGTGTTTATGTTTTTACCTTTTTCTTTCTTTTTAAGAAAATGGGGTGATCCTGTTTTTTATGTGGCATATGACTTTCGTTGGGTTGTCATATTTACATGAATATTTTTTTTTAAATTTCAGTTCAGTTTAGGTGTTTAGATGTGCATAGACTTTCAACAGACGTCAAAATCATATAGAAAAATATAGTCCTTGATCAATACCCAAGCTTCGCTCGCTTGGTCAAGGGATTTACTTGCTTATATGTTTTAGTTGTATTTAAATCTGCTGACGTGTTTAATATAATTAACAACAGTTCCGTTCGGCATTATTATCAGTCAATTAATTAGTCTTATTGCATCAATCTGCATTTCAAAATTAAGGAATCTCTGGAGAGAAACAGCGAAAGACAGATCACAGGTTTATAAGAGAGACCAACCCAACTGGATAGACCCCACTGACTTCTCGATATAACCGCTTAGTCACGTTTCTGCGAAGAGTTCGCTGACTTGAAGCTCCCTTCTCACTAATTAGACCACAAACTACGCGTCGTGGCTCGGAAAAAGACGGTAGATGTAGGCCAGTGCTTTTCCCAAGAGCATCAGCACGCATTTGAGATGAATACCTGCAATACATATTGAACAGTTTAGTTACTAGCAAAACAGCCACTGCAAACAAAATGTCTCTTGGCAACAGTGGACATCAGGGTGAAAAATACGAAACCAACCTAATAAGCTACGACATCTGGACATCTGACATATATATTTTTCAATTATCTTTTGTTCAAAATCCCTCTGAAAATATGGTGACTTGACATTTCATTTCAGTTACACATTGCAAAAGAACATTAATCGAGTTCGGTTTTCAGAGGAATGGGCGCCCCATTTTCTAATTGTTCTTTCTACATTTCTGAGATTAAATATTTTCATTATTCCAGATATTTTCAGACTATTATTTCTATCTTTGTTGATTTTAACATAACGTTTTGAAGTACCCAACTTTGATAGATTGAGTCTTGTGACAAAAATACTACAGTGTTGTTGTTGAAGAGATACAATAGAAAACAAACCAACTACAAAGCCACTTCTAAAGATCATTGGACAAAACCTACACCTGAGAAAGCTTTATATTTTATATTTATAAGATATTGTTTTAAAATCCACAAATATGAAGATCAGATTCTAAAATGGATGGAATCATGAATGGGTAGTTTTCTTCGGTATGACTCGTTGGATAAAATTCATTTTTTTCTAAAATCACATAATTCTATTTGAGATTTTCAGTTTCCTCTTGCGAAATTTCTACTTGTCAGCTGAGAATCTCGCCCTACGGCCGGGATTTTCAACTAGTTCCTGCGGAAGGCCTAAATGGCGGCTTTGGCCCCCATAATAGATCACAATTAATTCAATACCCTGGCTATAACGCACCATTTCAGGTACTTATAGGTCACATACAGATAAACATAATCAGAGTGTTGTATTAGATAGATAGATAGATAGATAGATACATACAAATCAGATCATTGTTATCGGGGAAAGCGAGTGTTGTATACCCTTTTACGTCCGCAGGGGGAAAATCCTGAACTTGAAGAAAAAGGAAGACTCGAGACTTGTTTATAAAAATATGAGAACATATAGTACCCATTGTTTTGTTTTAATTTTCAAAAACTAATATGAGAAAAACATTCCCCAGAGTCCTATTAGTAACCACAGCAAATTTGGTAGCCATAGCTTTAGTCGTCCTTGAATTATGCTTACACGGACGAACGGAAAGACATTTGGTGAATTAAAATAATAGTATTTTTTTAGGTGAGTGCGAACGCAGCCATATACAAAGTAACAGTCCAGTCCAAGCATAATACTAACATTGTAAATCGTCCCCCACTATAAATGTTGTAGTTTTCAAAAAAGTAACTAACACACATGCTCAAGGATCCCATTAGTACACAGAAAATATCTTGGGGATATGTTGTGTGGTTCCTGAGTTATGTATTTTTAGGTAAGTAAGGGTCCAGTTTAGCATAACACTTACATTGGAAATCGACCCTCCCCTTCCTTGAAAAGTTTTGAAAATTTCAGAAAGTAACTTGCTCCGGGGTCCCATTAGTACACACAGAAAATTTAATGAAGATATGTTGCGCGGTTCCTGAGTCATGCTAATACAGACGGATGGACAGGCACTTGGTGAATTATAGTATGATGTGGCAGTAAACTATACTTATTCAAATGGTTCTTGGAACGATTGAATTCCTTCTTGTTGTTTGTGTTGTAAACACGACGTTTCGGCCGATCCCTTCTTGGGCCTTCTTAAAATCCGTAAAAGATTCCAGATTATTGACAGAGAACGCTGTTGGAAGCAGAGAAAAATCAAAGAAGCAGCTATGAGACTTCTCGTCGACTGCACTGAATAATACAGACGGAGAGAGGAATTCTCATCTAGTGAAATATAGGGGGCTAGTCGGCAGAAGGAGAACAAATGCAATCTTACCTTTTAGGGTTTATTAACAACAAGAAATGACATTGCGAATTACCGCAGCGTGGTCGATATAAAAAAGGTGGGTTACAATAAGATTACACATTATTGCGGCTTTACACTTAGCCTTGTAGTTAATGTGAAAGTGAAATTCGCAGAACGTCTGTTTGCATACAAGCTGAAGGGGCATGAATTACCGAATTGTAGTAGCTTCCGCTTAAGATTCGGTTTTTAGGACGGGTTCTAAGAAGTGTGTCTGTGTAGTGTCTTGTAAAGAGACTTGCTTAATTCAGAAGTGTACTGTACAATATGTTGCTGTCTAATGGTGTGTGTTGCTGTGTGTGCAGACCTTAAAAATAAAGGTACATTTATAACAAGTTCAAAACATTAGAACATTGACCTCCTCTTCTTTTCCAGCCAGACCACGCGGTTCTGGCTCACAATAGAATGGCTTCCGCCCCATTTTCACCTAAAGGAGAGACAGCATTTATTTTCCCAGATTCGGACATCATTTATTTTCCCAGATTCGGACATCATTTACACGGAAAAAACTATATTTTTTCCGACAACATCAACATGTCGACTAAAATGCATTAGTCAGACATGTGCGACGTTATTAAAATTAAACTTCTGTTTACCCCCATCACACTCGGATTTTACACCTGAAGATGGCCGAAGAATGGATCGGTCGAAACATCGTGTTTACAACACAAACATCAAGAAGGAGTTCAATCGTCTGAAGAAACATTTGAATGTTAATGACTCTTCTCAAAACTATAGAAAATAACTGTACTTATGTTTTACCATTTATTACTGAATAAATTCAATACTAAGTTGATCTTTTAAATACTCAACTTTCTTAAAAATAAAAATTCAGAAATGAAATGCTCGCTTGTATTCATGCCTTCTCCTTATCAATGGTAAAGAAAAGTAATTTGTTCATCACATTTCATAAACAGTTCATCACATTTCACTGTTTTGCTTCATGATCGAAACGATAATTATTTTGATATTACCTTTACGCATACATCACACCTTAAACTTTTCGCCAATTTTATAATTGACTAGAGTAAATCTAAAGTTATTTTCATGTAATAAGGTGTATGTAAATATAACCTGTATTGTACACTAACATTTAAAATGGTCAAATAGTACTAAATATCCATTTTACGTTCACAAATATATTGTAATCAAGATGGCGATTTAGAATCATGTAGACAGGTGTATTTTTGTTTGTGTCCCCTCGGACTTAAGAGATATAGATTGAATTTATGTGGAAAGGTGTGTATTTAATATTTGTTTGCCTAACAATTTAATGTATTTCATTCATACGTTTTGATGTGATCTCTTTCATTCAGAACATTCCGTGCTAAGTTTATTGTATTGATTGCTTTAAAGATTGTTCCTCTTTATTAAACTCGAGTTTTTTTCCTTTTAGCCACATATAACATTTATCTTAGATCTTTAACCCTAGATATGAACAAAATTAACAAAAATTAACAAATATTCCACGCGACACCTGATTTTAAAAATGTATGGTAGACATTGCAGTACACATATATTTGAGTAGAAAAAATAAACAAGATTAAAATGCATCACCGCTGCGCCATGCAAAAAAAGGCATGGTGTCGTCTGCAGCTCCCATAATTTGAAATAGCGGTCAATTTACATAAACAAAAAAACAGAATAAAATATATGAAAAATACAGCCGTTATAATAATTTTATATAAGTTTCAGTCGAACCGCGATATAGAAAGAATAAAAAATATACATTTAAAAAATATCAGAATAATCGATAAAAATGATGAAAATTCATTTTTTTTTAAATATTGAGTGAAAAGAATTTTTTTCCACAGATCAAAAGCCTGAATTATAATTAATTTCCTGAAAAGAAAATTATTTCTGTTTCTTAATCCCAAAGCAAGAGTTCCGTTCCAGCAGTTCTGTCAAATGTGTAACAATCAACGAAAGCATGATTACATAAAATAAATAAATCATCAAATTAATAAAAGGTGGGGTAGGAATCATATAAAAAAAAATTATTCTTCTCCAAAATTTGGAATGGAAAATTATTTTTTTTAAAATTCGTCCAGATAAGTATCGAAAATTGTTTCAAAATCGAATAATATGCTGACTTTTGCCAGATTTTTAAATTTCTCACGTGTCGATTTCACGCTGAGGTTTTCGTCCATTTTGTTCATACCTAGTAAACCCTGAACTTCTTTTTAACAAGTTTTGCGTACTTATCATTTCTTTCATCATTTGCAATGAGCAATTTTTATATTAAAGATAAAGCTTCGGGATCCAGTGGAGAACAATTCTTTTTTGTTTTCTATCCATCAGCGCAGAGTGCCAATTTACATGTAATAATATCATGGATAATCATATTTATACGCAAAACGAATATACTGTGATTGACCATTTTTAAAACTCTGTGTGTGTGTGTGTGTGTGTGTGTGTGTGTGTGTGTGTGTGTGTGTGTGTGTGTGTGAGAGCCTTACTGGAAAAGTTTTCAGTGTTTTCATATCTGGGTTTTTTTTTCTATTTTTAATAAAGTAGTTTAATCTTAATATGAAAAGAATATAAAAGATATGGAATTAGTTTGAATATGAACTCCAGTAGATGCTGATCGCTTGAGTAGATAATTAATTATTGAATTATGGGTTTTATTCGCTAAGTAGATCCATGCAAATTTGGCAAAAAGGCTAATGTTTTTCTCCCGGACAAGCTATTATATTATAGATGCTACAATATTTGACAACGTTCAAAATTGACACTAATCGTTAATATGTATATTCTGTATGACCTGTTTCCATTAAATATTAACAAATTATAACTGAACAAATTGTTAGTAATGTATCCCTTTCTTCTGTTGACTCATGCAACTGACCGTTGCTTTTCCTTGAACAAAATGGTACTATACATATATACCATAAGGGGGGACAACTGGGATCACTTCAAACACACGGAGATAATAATTACCAACATGTATCCTAAGATAAAAGAGAAAAGAAAATGCGTTGAGTAGGACTAGTTGATGAGTGCACACTCTCTTAACAAGGAAAACTAAAACTACTTACTATTAGGGAACTAGTTGATGCCCGTGAAAGAATTCACGGATATATTTGAATGAAACGATTTTTTAAGGATAAAAAAAATGAATTTGTTTCATAGTTTCAAATGATGGGTGGAAGGTATTTTTATTGGAAAATGCTTAATCCTGAGTGGAAGAGTCCAGTGTTACGGACAGAAAAACAAAGAGGATCGAACCCACTAATAACGGCAAGCAGGTTTAGCTTGCTGATCATTGCTATACGACGTTTGTCCTAATCTATTTTTTTCTTCATATGATTTACTCGTTAATACGAGTGGAAAAAAATTCACGATATATTTAGATTGAGATTTTTCTTCTTTTTTTTTTTTAAATACTGAATTTGTGCATAGTTTGAAAGGGTGTGTAGGAAGTATTTTTATCAGCAAAATATCAGTGGAAAAGTCCAACGAACCAAGAAAATCACACTGTTTATTATTAGTGTAGATAGAGAAGTTTAACGCACAAAGCCCTAATCAAACGCAAAAATTCCAACCCTTTTCATACAACGTAGTATCATTGTTTTTCATTGAAAAATGTCAAACTCCATTTATTATTTTCACATCTAAAACAAATGCACACAATTTTAAGAATACTAAGGCTGCTTCCTGTAGGCATACAAGTACAAGGTGTTTCCGCTTAGTGTGTCTGGTTGGAGTGTCTGGTTGGTTTAACACACTACAAACATGATAGAAATCTTCTGGAAAGGGTATATAGCGGTCTACGAGACTTTCAACAATCTCCTGGAAGAGGAAAGTAAACACTATAGGCCACTGTCTCTCCTTTAACTCCACAACGTAGTCAAGCGGCAGAGTCAGTTAAACCATATCATTAATGACAATCCTTATAACTTCCTGTGCAATCAAAACCTCCTGGTTTGTAAGAATTCACGCACGAATGACACATTAACACACACCCATACGCTTATATATGAACGCATAAATCAACATTTATTTTCAGCGTTAATTGAACTTTATGCACGGACAAGTTTAATTGAAGAACATGATTGAATCTGTTCACTTGCCACAACAAAGACTTGATAAAGTCATAAATTTCGGGACTATTGTATTACACAAATTTGTAAGCGGTGTTAGACGAAGTACCTTCCCCAAAATTCACCAGTCGAAGCTACTGCTTTGCCTAAAGCCGAACATCGCTTGTAGTCAAGGTGTGCTGCGGATGTCCTGATCATCAGATATTTGAAATCAACAGGCTCTTTAGTTGCTCATTAAGTATTCTGAAAAACCTGAAGATATGACAAGCCTCTCCCTCTGTGTGTGTGTGTGTGTGTGTGTGTGTGTGTGTGTGTGTGTGTGTGTGTGTGTGGAGCAAAGCTGGTAAATGATCAACTTTAATATACAAGTCACAAAGTAATGACACACAAATCAAAAGAACTGCCGTTGAATACGAATGGTTTGATAGCTTCAAATATTCAAAAGAAGAATGTGGAGTTTATTGTGAATGGTAAATGGATTAATGCACGAAGATACGGAGTTTCGAATTAGAAAACTTTTCTTTTCTTTATTTAGAAGTCAAAGATTTATGAACAAGAAATAATACATAGAAATGCCAAACTATAAAGAGCTCAGAGAGCAGTATTTGCTCTCTGAGCTCTTTCTAGTTTGGCATTTCTACTCTGCCCACCCCATTTCACTAAAATCTGAATGAAAGTCAGTTCACATATGGTTACCATGTAAAAAGTCCTCGATCCTCCCCAAAACTTTGATCAATTCTCCCTTGGCTTCCATGGCTTCCATGGCCTATCCTTCCACAAAATGTCATTGAAATTGAATGTAAACTTCTGAAGATTGTATTGTATGGACAGACATAAGTGAATACATGTGTAGTGGCATTTTTTCCTTTACGTCTGGTTTTTCACTACATTTTATCGTTCGTAGCAGAATGGCTTTTAGACAGGTTTACTCAGAGATAAAAAGTAATATATTGTTAATGTGTGATCGTACAAAGGACCTGGAAAAACAAAGATATGACAAATAATCTTGGAAGGAAGAACAAAGCCGAAATATATTTTTTCATGAAGGAAAATACTTTTCTCTTTTATATAATTTTCGTTTGGAGAAAAAAATGATATATAATAATTTTTTATTTCTTTTTTTAATCAAGTTCTTTTCCTTTAAAATCAAAAAACGGATATAACTTTCCTTTTCCGTTTTATGGATTTTTTCCAAAAACAAAAAATCCATTGAACAAAAGACACTCAAGTTTTCTTTTCCACACTAATATCCGAAATCCATGGAAAGTTCCAGATTTCCTGGAAAAAATTCCTTCCGATTGAGTGGCGTCCAAAATCTACATATCCATATATTTTTTTCGCCTTTCCGATCCAGTTTGGAAATAGATACTCGTAAATGTTTTATTTACGAGTATCTATTTCTTTTACTCCCGTTTTTTCTCTCCAAAACCGCCGTACTGAACCGTCTGCTTCAGTCAATTTCTACAGCAACATTGTTTTTCATTGGTTAATATAAATATTCTTCGTTTTAATTTTTGTCATCTTTCATGCAAATTGTAGAGGTAAAACATATTTTGTTAATCTTCCACTTATAGTGTTGTAGGGGTGCCGTGGAGCGGGGTCGCATTACTTTTGTTTGTCTGCTTCCACTCTCCTTTATTTCACTTGAATAATCTACTATAAACCACTTCCTGCTTAGCAGGTCCGTCAAAGTGTTGGACATAGGCCTACCTCCCCCAAGTAAAGAGACATGGGGAGGTGATTGGCCTTACCCTGCCACACTGACTCATGGCGAAATCCCATTAGGGCAACAAAATATAAAATGGTTCTACGATTATTTTAATATCTTACATAATCGGGAAAATGTGAACAAAACAGTGAACAAAATCTTTACGCTGTAAGGGTCGTAGCTCCCTTTTTAAACATTTATCATTCTCTCCCTTGTATTAATCATATTATTTCCATAAAAATCGTCTTTAATATTTTTTGTAAATATAATCTTACAACATGAATGTATAAAAATATGAAAAAATATCTCTCAATCGAAAAATATTCTGCCCCCATTTTCTTCAGTAGCCCATTGTAGCATTACCGCTACATCTCAAGTATTCAGATTCAAAAAGCTTGTTTAGCCATGGCACCAAAACGGGTACATGCAAATGTAGTTGAATCGGCACCAAAAACGGTGCATGTATCATAGTCGAGGAGTATTGAACATTGAAGTTATTGAATAACTGGTGTTATTTATCGGCACCAAAAAGGGTACATGTACCACAACGGCGCCGAAAAAGGTAAATGTTGCATTAGCGATGCATATAGTAGATATGCATCTCCCAAAGATATCACAGCTAAACCATAGAGCAGCGAAATAAAATTCAGGAGAAACGAATTACATTCAGACTGAGTACGCATTGGCGACACTTCCGGGTGATATAGATTTGACGGGTCGTATTCGACTCGTCTGACGAAATCGTGTGGAGGGGAAAGACTGTAGACTGCAGGATTGTGGGGAGAAAATTGGTTTCATTTTTGGATATGGAAACACACAATCCGTGGTTAAAATAGTAAATATATTGTTTATTGTCCTCCAGATGCATTGGTAATCCTGCAATGTCCAGGGACACGAGACAGATTGAAGCTAATTCATCTCTACTCCCCAAGCTGCCATTCCTTTGGTACCGTCCCCTCGCTCTACACAAAAGGCCGGTCTGTCTGACTGACCCTCAAATAGGGCAGTCAAAAAACTAACTGCCTCGACATCCCAAGATTGCGTGTATTTATCGGGGAGATGTTTACATATCAGATTACACTTATCGCCTACATACGTATACACACACACACACACATTGCTTAGTGCGCAGTAGATGTGTTAACACATACATACTAACACACGCCACCACGCCGAAACATTCACATGTGTGCACACACACACACAGTGACAAATGTGGTCTTACTCGCTCAGTGTCTTCATTAATTTTAGATGGGCTAGCTAAATTTAACCAGATCTCTGGCTATTAAAATTTAGATGAGCGGAATTGTCGCCAGAGATCTATATTTATTGGGATTAAGCTCTTGACCTTTTGAGGTCCCCCAATTCCTAACGTCTGGGAAAACCCACACGCATATAATTACATACTATAACGTTAACACACACGCACATACATCCGCAATGTATAGTAAACATACATACACAGAAAAACCTAAGTTTTCTATGGGATCATGGGCCATCACCCCGATATTCGTATACCAATACCAATCCTTCCATAGAACTTCATTGAAATTAAGAATTTTTGGAGATATTGTGTTGAATATAGTTACGATGCAGGGGGAAATTCCAAGATCCACCCCAAAATGTAATCACTTCTTCCGTAACCCACAAAACTTCGTTGGAATTCGTTGAGAACTTTTGGAAATATTGTGCGAATAGACAGACGGACACGAATGAATACATACATCTCTTCCAAATTCATTGGTAGAGGTAAAACATATTTTGTTTATCTTCCACTTATAGTGTCGTGGGGGTGTCGTGGAGGGGGTTCGTATTACTTTTGTCTGTCTGCTTCCACTCTCCTTTATTTCACTTGAATAATCTACTATAAGCCACTTCTTGCTTTCCAGGTCCGTCGAAGTGTTGGACATAGGCCTACCTCCCCCAAGTAAGGAGACATGGGGAGGTGATTGGCCTTACCCTGCCACACTGACTCATGGCGTATTTGCAGGGCGGGGATGAATACTATGCCTTTCCCAAGGGTATTAGTGCGAAGTGAGCGTAAACTATATCAGCCGGAATTTGAACTCTTCTCGCCGATCCCATTATCCATGCCGTTATCCGCTCGGCCACTCACACATCCAAAAAAATAAATAAATAATAGCTAATACAAAAATTTTAAAAATAAAGAGTAACATGTCGTGATCAGTCCCGGATAACACTGAAATACATTTAAAGACCAGAAAATGTGTAATCCATTAAGAACCTTTGGAGATATTGTGTGGTAGAGATATATAGCTACGATGCAGGGTAGGAAAACATCCTGGATCCGCGCCGAAATTTAATCAATTCTTCCGTAGCCCAATGCCCACCCTTCGACAAAATGTATGCTGAAAAAAACTGGCAACAAGTTGTTTTCAATTTTCCACAAGCTGGTTAATACTTTGATGCATAGTTTTTGCTTGTAACATGATCTTCATGCTGGAACAAAGTTTTGGAGTCGCGCCGTAAATGTTTCTGTGATTCTTCATCCTTTGCTTGGGTGTTGAAATAAGATCCCGGTATCTGTAATTCACTTATTGTAACAAAATAAATTTTCACTGTAGGTACTGATTTCCAGATGGCACGGAATCTGCATATGTCAGAAATTCCTTCATTTTATCTCGTAAATGTGAATATGTCAACTGTTCTTGTAATTGTAATCACTTCACTATAATTTAAATATGCTAATTGGATCCCTACATCACCAGAACATGGGATTGGGCACCAAGATTACTCGGCAAGAATGAATAATGGACGGGCATTTAATGATTTAACAGGCATCTTGAAAATTATATCTTCCCAGTGGCCAGACTGTGGTAGACATTTGATATGTTATTGAGCATATTTGGTACTACAAAAAGCTGTTGGAAACATGTCTAGGATTAATAATGAACGAGTAATGTGCATTTCAAGGATTTGAAGGCCATCTTGAAAATTATACATTTCAAGTGGTCAGACTATGCCAGACCTTTAGTATGCCATTGAGCATACCTGATACTCGAAAAAACAGCTGAGAAACTTTTTGTTGCGACTCTTTTGCGGATAGGGTGGGTTTTTTCATGAATGCAGCCAACTAATTTGACTGTCAACGCCAACTTGAAATGTATAACTTTCCAGTGGCCAGACTGTGGTATACTTTGTATATGTTATCAAGCACACTTGATACTACAAAAAAACGTTGGAAAAAATTATCTAGGATGAATAATTAACGAGTAATGGGCAATTTAAGGATTTGGTGGCCATCTTGAACGCCATCTTGAAAATTATACTTTTCCATTGGTCAAATGTGGTAGACTTTTAGTATGTTATTGGTCACACTTGTTACTACAAAGAAACGTTGAGAAACCTTTTGTAGCAATTTGGGGGGGGGTAAGGTGGGTTTTTTTCATAAATGCACCTGACTATGTGATAAATATGAGAAATTACGGCAAATGACGACGTCATAAATTCTGGTCTGCAAATTGTTGAAAATGTTTGTCCTTTGATATTTCAGCGAGATATTGCTTGTAACATTATCTTCATGCTGAGGGTTGGGGTTAGGGTTAGGGTTAGCAAACCTTTGGATCCTGCATTACTTGAAATATAACGAAAAGAAATAAAAGATTATACTTGTTGAAGTATTAGACATCGAAACATTTTAAATGATCCAATTGCTCTTTGAACATATTACATTTCAGTTTTTCTTATTGCAACTGTTCAATGAGAAAGCCAGAATAGTGCAATTACGTCTAGAAATCATTCTCAATTCGCTCGGCAAGAGAAGAGTTCTAAAACTATTCCTCCTAAAATAATCATGCTAGTGAAAACATCAAAAATGTTATCTGTGCTTTCACCGTGGGGTGCCATCACGGCTGACCAAAAACTAGACATCGTGGCCCCAGACCATGAATAATGACCCCAGATCACTCGCAGGTGTCAAGTACTCTCGATCCTAGCTCATCCCAGATTAATATATCAAACCATCAACCCAGCCACACACACA
>VCCN01006345.1:54696-65654 GCA_006491835.1 Architeuthis dux | reverse complement strand
TAAACACATTTTTCTTTACGTTAAGGGTTCTGCCTAATATCAAAATGCATCCTGGTCCCCAAACGTATTTCGTCATCATTTTTTCAGGCACCTTAGCCAAAATACCCCGAAACAATTACATCTAATTAAGTCCAACTTAAATCAATTTCCCACCTCTTAGCGAATTTCAATTCATGCCTTCACAGACCGGTACTTGAATAATCAAAGCAAAAAAGGCTCTCGGTTTTAAACCAATACCAGAATAAAACTTATTTGAACCTTGAATATGTAAATTTGAACGCTATGGGCAAACTGCAATGCACAAACAGATTAATAATATAGTAATTTTATTTAACTTTTCAGGTCAATGTCATCACAACATTCCCTTTACTATATAATCATTGTTTACTATCATTGACTTCCACTTTCATCACAATCCATGCTCACACACCAAAATGATATACAGCCACAAATATACGTATGTTTCACACACACACAGTACACATTTACGTTTTAACTATATGTGATAAATTAAATTGTTTCCTTGTTTCAATTTAATTATTATATGGACGGAGATTTCTTCTCTTTCTCCGTCTTCTTTTCTTTTTCTCTTCATATTAAAAACCGAAATCTATATTTTACCATATTGTCTTATCCGTCAGCTGTCCTGTACTTATAATCTCTTACCTTAATTTCATTTGCTTCCTAAGTCTAAAAAAATATATATATATTCTCACGCTCTCATATTCATACATGAAATTCTGAATTCCCAGAGGCTTGTAGCAGTTTTATATATTCATCAGTAAAGATTGTAATTCCAACACTATTTTCCAGTACAAAATGACAATTATAATTGTCATGAAAAGAAGACAGTTTGCAAAACACAATATTATTGAATAAAAAGAAATTGTACAATTATCCCTAAAAGAAAAATAGACACTACCGAAAATTGCAAGGTCTCATCGGAAATCATACACAACAGAGGCATTATCTCTGCTTCAACATAATGATACAATGGAAAAAGAACAAAAACGCATCGGCATGAAGTCATCTCATGCTTAAATCCGATTTCTGACTACATCCGGGACTTAGAACCTGCCCGTTTTCTGACTAATACGGGAGCGTAAACTTCACTCCAGACCTTTTTCATTCATTCACCGATGAGGATTTGATCTTTTCAAACCGATATCTGTCGACGCCCATTCAATGATTCGTTTCAGATGCGGAACAATTTCTTCAGCCGGTAACCTCAGTAAGAGATTCCCTTTACTATATAATCATTGTTTACTATCATTGACTTCCAATTTCATCACACCTTCGAGTCCAGTGGCGTAATTCTTATCAAATCACGCTCAAAACAAAGGCACCAATAAAAAGAAGACATAAACAAAAACACATTTTCCATCAATTAATACAAAAAATACACCAATATCTGTAGACCTTGCTTTTTTTCTCTTTTAGGGATCCCTTCCGCTGATAAATAATAAAATAGTAAAAACTCACCGCTACATGGCTAAATTAGTATTTATAAAATTTCGCTGTTCAAAGCGAGAAAGTCCTAAAAATATAAAAGAAAAAGAATGTTCATTTTTATGTTCTTCTGTTTTTTCTTCTTCTCGCTCGTCCGTTCATTTTGTTTTAAAATATTCGTAGCTTTTCTCCTTTTGTTGTTCTGCTCTCTTGTTTCATGTCTTCTTCTGTGTGTTGTGACTTGCTGTCACTTGGTCTCCTATGCCGTGGTGTTTCCTAGAATATGTTGTGTTTGTCAGATATATATAATTCGTATATATACCCTGGCACCATGTAGGAGAACGTGTGGGTTTACTACCCACCACAGATCACGATCGCCACGAGGGAAATAGAGAGGGATATCAGTCCCTCTGATAATCTCAGGGTGAGTTAAAAAGAGGCAGAGAGATAGTGGTCTCTGGCAGGGTCGCCATGAGGGAAAGTTTGTTGAGGGTTAGAGAGAGAGACGATCGTTTCTTTCTCCGCGGCTGTGGACTGCGATGATGATGATGGTCGCTCTTTGTCCGATCTGCCGCTGATGTCTCTCTGTCCGGCTCTGTCGCTGAAGCCAGGTTTCGCTGTGGAGGGAAAGTCATCACTAGAGTGAAAAGGTTTACGCATGGTCATCAATTTCTTCGTTCTTTAAATGTCTCAATTCTTTTCTTGTCCAATTTAGAAAGGATTCAAAATATCTTACTATGAATACCTTTTTTATAAGGTTTCTTCTGTTTAGGCCCATTTCGAAATGCTTCCTTATTCTTCTGAGATATTCTTTCCTTACTTTTTTTCATTTCATTCTGATTAATTGAATCTGCTTCCAAGATATGTGTAGTCCTTGTTTCCATTCGATGCCCCTAATGATTTTATTGTTGTGCGGTCGAATTCCCTTCTTTGATTCTTGTTTACTATTATTCGTACTCATTAAGTTTTCACACTGGTGACTTTCACTCGAAATCAAATGACAGCAAGTCTTCACTCCAGCAATATTCTAGCTGATTTTAGCAATACTAACATTTCGACACTTTCATCCTTCTTCTCCAGAATTCCAATTCTTTCCAACTTCTTTCGCGATTTCAATAATTGCGAATATAATCGTCACCTTCATGTTCCACTATTTTTCAGTCCTCGTGCAAGCTGTTTTATCTTCTCTCTCAATTCACCTTGTTAATATCAACTAGATTTGAAAAAGAATAGACAAATTGATTGATTAAGGAAAGGAAGATATTTACATTTTGTTCCATCAAATATCAATACATTTTGTTTCCTAGTTTACATACTATCATGTAGCATTCATTTAGTATTATTTATATAAATAATAATTCTTACTATTATTCTATTTTGCTTGGTAGCATTTGTATTTAAAAAAAAGGAACTGGACACATCTACAATGAAAACATTGGAATAGATTAAACATTAACAATAAGTTTAAAACAAAAGTAAGTTTAGATACTCGATGGTGTCATTAGACAATTTCCGAGACGCAATAAAAATACTTTCCTTGTAAACGTTATTCGCAGGGTAAAATCAGCAGTAATGATGTCAGTATTTAAATAGATAGGTTGAAGCTGGAAGTGAGATGGGTACTGAAGCTGAAAGTAATAAGACAATGTTCTTATCCCTTATTTCCTCTTGTTTTGTTATAACAAATGAGAAAAGCAAGTGGTGATGATAAATAATCTTCCATTTTTTTAATTTCATTTTTAGCCATCATTACCTCTAATGGGTTGATGGTATTTTTATCGAGATGTCCTCTCCTATCCTTTCATCAATTTCTGTTGTGGTTTTTGCTTTTCCCTGTTTGTCGACAAATATGGCAATAGCAATTGCTGTACTGACTGAGTGAGAATGCGATGCAATAAATGAAACTAAATAGAGTGAGCGGAGAGTGAGAAGAAAGGGAAGTGAAGATGAGAGAGGAAGTTAAGCCAGGGATTGGGGAGGAAATGAAAAGATTGCGAAATTAAAGTAAACGGCTGAGAGCGAAATGTGAGACAAAGGAAAACAAAAGCTACAATATAAAGAACTAAAGAATATGTGTAATGGCCAGAAATAGAGAGTGTGAGAAAGAACAAGTGGGAAATTATGAGGAGAAATTGATTTGTTTTCTGTTTGTTGGAAAATAATGCCTAAAAGCCGGGGTTCAGTGGTAAAAGCCGACGATTCATGATTATATTTTCGCTTCTGAATTTAAACTTGCAATTACCAAGTCTTATGTATCTTTTCAGTGGCAAATATATTAACCTACTTATTTAGCTTAGTAATAGAATAATGGATAAGCTGATCCATCAAAAATGCTTAACTTATGCGTTTTATTATTACAAATGTAGAGGTTCTATTTTGTAAAATCCTTATATCATCATCAACAGCAGCAGCAACCGTTATAGGTCCACTGCTGGACAAAGACCTTTCCCATCTCCTTCCATGACGACCTAGATTGTGTTAATCTCTGCCACGTTTTACCGGCAAACTGTTCTATCTCATCTCTCCATCTTGTATCTGGTCTGCGTTTACTATCCCATGGGCACCAATCGGTTAGTCTTCCCCCATCTATTGGCATGTCTTCTTGCTAGGTGACCAGCCCATCTCCATTTTTGCTGCTTAATTATTTGTATAATATCCTTCACTCTAGTCCTCCCTCTCATCCATGTTGATCTTTTTCTATCTCTTAGAGTTATCCCTATCATTGCTCTTTCCATGGCTCTCTGTGCTATTCTGAGTTGGTTTTCAGCTAGTTTGGTTAATTTCCATGTTTCGCATCCGTAAGTCATGGCTAGTATTATGCAACCGTTGTATATTTTACGCGTTATGCACATTGGCAAGGTTCAGAATGTTTCTATTCATACCAAATGCTTTCCAACCTATCGTTATGCATAGTTTTATTTCGCAGTCATGGTCTTTATCTAACGTTATAACCTGTCCTAGGTAGATGTATTCATCAACCTCTTCTAGCGCCTCTACCTCTATCTTTATGACCGTTTGGGGATTTTATCGTTGAACATTACTTTTGTCTTTGTTCTGTTCATCTTTAAGCCTACTTTCTTTTACACTCTCTATTTAGGTCGGTTAGCATATTTTGTAATTCTTCGGATGCTTCCGATGACATGGGAATGTCATCGGCGAATCTTAAGTGGCTTAAATATTCTCCATCTATGTTTAATCCTCATATATATATACTAATAATGAATTTTTCCATCACATAAAAACGAATAAAATCGAAAATAAGTAAAGCAAAAGAAGTTAATATTTCTCAGTTTAAACTGCTTTGCCTAAGGTGGGTGTGTATCATAGTTAAAACAGCAAAATTCAATTATTTCTGCACTATATCTTTTCCCGATCAAGTTAAAAATTACAGCAAGCAAACTAAAAAAAATACAGCAAACAAATTAAACACTATGGCATGCAAATTAAAGACTACTACAAGCAAATCAAAAACTACGATGGGCGAATTAAAAAATACAGCGAGCAAATTAAAAACAACGGCAAGAAAACTGAATTGATGAACATGGATAATCAAGTTCGGTATTTCTGAGATGAGGTGTTAGTATTACTGATACTATTGTTCGGACTGTGGAAATGACAACCAAGATGAGGATCTCAGTCCGAACAATAGTATCAGTAATGGATAATCAAGTAATTAAATCAAATATGGATAATCAAATAATTACATTTACTGCTTCAATCGCTGCAAATGTTAATTTCTTTAGTTAAATTAGTTGATCAGTTGAAACTTGTCCCTTAATAAAATGCATGGCTCGTTTTCATTAAAGCTAACGCCCATAATTTTTAAAGTACGACCCCCTCCCCAAAACATTGCATTGTTTTTTTTTCTCGCCGAAAAATACCCAAAATGCTGGGTCTTTTTCGACTGCATAAAGAAAAGATAACGGTCATTGAATCCACACCGGAAAAAAGTATATTCACCTGCATGTGTTTTTGTCGCTGGCTATAACACAATACTGTCAAATAAATAAAATAAAAGGGAGCCATTCCAGCCTAAACTCCACCTGTACTCATTCGCGCCATTAAAACTGAATCCAAATTCTTGCAGCGTTTCATTTATACGATGATTTGTTTCATCTCTTATGAATAATAAACACATCTATAATACTAATACGCTTGTCACATTCTCCGTACGTTACACAGCGATTGGTCGAGAGAAGTTAGACATTTTAGTAAAGCAGACGACATGTAAAATAATACGGACAGGAAAGGTTTTGCAAAGCAAGTAGGGTTAGTTGAAGACTAAACCAATCAAACGCCCTTCCACAGCGTTTTTGAAATCTCGCGCTTCTGATTGGCCGAACCGTTAGACAAAGAGTTTTTGGAGCTAAAATACGTCGGACTCGACAGTCGGCAAGGAATCTTGACCAAAGGCAGACATGTTTTTTTGACTGCCCCGCCGGACAGGGGGAGGCAAACAGAGAGCGGGAGAGTTAGCTAGGCGTTAAAGTGGGAGAGGGTGGCAGCCAGCCAACGACCCATTACAGTAGTTGACGCTTTGCTGAAGTGTTGGAATCCGAGCCATGGTTGCATCCTAGAAATAAAGGAATCTATTTGTTTTATTTTCTCTTAAGATGGAGAAGCTCTGCGTAATTTGCGTTTTCCCCTCACAGGTATCAACCAGGAAGATAGGGTATGTTCTCCGTATATTATATTTATCTCTCATCTCTCCCTCGTGTCCGGTGGGGCATTTTTGGGCCGCGGACATGCCTGGTCGCCGATTTCGATGCTAAAGACACACAACCACTTCGATGCACGTCATCCTTCATCGATAGTGTTACAGACTGAGACTTTCGTTTCTTTGTTACCTTACGGAATTACAAATTTGTAAAAAAATCTGGGTTAAGATTAGGTTTAACAATTATATAAATTATTAGAAATATTATGTTTCCCTTCCCCAAATTTCGTAGTTACCCCGAAAACTTTGCCATTGGTTGAGAAGCCCCTAAAAAGGGCCGCAAGGTTCGAATGCCTACAAACCCCCTTTTCTCACCAGCAGCCTTGCTGACAAGATCTACTTCAGACAGGGCTTTGGCACTTTTGGGGCTAAACTGCTAGCAACAGCAATAACTTTTCAATCTACAAACCCTTTTCCCCTCCGGCAGTTGAGCTGACCACACCGGTGCGAGCTTCTGTCCGAGGCCGGCACTTTGCTGGTATCTTCTGTGTCAGACAAAATGACCGACATGCTCAAATCACTTCTACGCACTTTCAAAAACACAAAGAAACAACTTCTTCTCTTTAAGATTCTTTTTACTAACATCATGAAGCTGTCAATGGCAAAGATATCCTAACACAATTTGACCGTGTCACAAAAATGCTGGCTCTCGCCACAAGGTAAATTATGCCCCAACGCCGAAGCAGACTCCGGACAAAACGCTGATTTTTTTCTTATAACAAAAAATATACAAAACAAAAACGAAAAAGTAAAAAAATCCTATAATCCTACTTTTGATCAAACTAAAATCTTTTAATTGAATTCAATTACGCTTTGCAGTTGCAATTGATAATACAAATTCCAGGCTTTACCTTTTCAATTTGAATAATTCCCTCAATTTCTATCTATTTCAATGTTTGTTCTTTAAAAATATTACTTCTGATTCAGGTTCGAATTCTAGAATACATCTTTGCAATTTAAATAAATAAGAGCTTTTCTACAATTTCACACCAAAATTACACATTCTGTTATTTAAAATAAATATAACAATATGCACATAAATACGCATTCAAGTTTAAGATTTGATTTTCTAATTAAAAAGGAACAAAAATACATAATGCTTTTTATCAATTTAATTAATTAATTCTCTTTTATCAAATACACCCATAAATTACTACAATTGATTTCAGACGCAGTCTTTAGACTGGCACAAATCAGATCTAAAACCCGACAGATGCATACATGTTACAATGCACTGGATGGATTTGAAATGTGTTGGCCTGCACGGATTCGGTTAAATTGTACTGTGTTTGTACTTCGAGGTATGCGTTTTATTTTGAATCAATATCTACAATATTTGCATCATCCTGAACATAATATTCTTACGGTGATGTCTTTAAACTTAATGCCATTTAAAATTAAATTTTCTATCTGGTTTGATATGACTCGGATCCCCCTTTCCCCTTTATCAAGTCAATGTATGAATACACAATGATGTGATTCAATTTTTGAACAGAAACGCGCCAAGCAGGACGCAGACCATTTTTACACGACTCGTTAATATTGAAGCGGTTGGTCCGGACAGTAACCGGATGCATCTTTAATATTTTACTGATTTACCGGCTGATTACAACGGAAGGAGTCCACCTTTTGAGGTCAAATATACACATATACATTGTTGCATTTACGCAATTTACATTTGACAGCATTTACAAATATAATTAAACCCTTTATAGCATATACCTAAATGGAATAACTGGAATCAAATGAATTGTTGTTAACAAATCTACCATGAATAACACATGATTTAATACATCATCTTTCAATTAAATCAAAGCTCTGTCCTCTCATTTGATATGATGTAAAGGAATTAAGAATGTCTAATTAATATTCTACTTGCTAATAAACAATTCGAATCGAATCTTAAGTTCAAATATCTCTTGTACTAGCTTTAATTGTATATCAAACACTATGGATGACACATTAAGTCTTCCCTTCCCAACAGATTTCATTTGTCGTAAATCTGAGTACATGTCAATTGAACATCGATCTATCTATAGTCTTTTGTGAAATAATAGAAACAGGAAACGTTTCTTCTCTTTAAGATTCGTTTTACTAACAGCATGAAGTTACCGTGTCGCAAAAATGCTGATCTCGCTACATGGGAAATTATGCCCCAACGCCGAAGCAGACACTGGACAAAACGCTGCATTGATAAGAAAAACAACCTTTTCACATCAGCATGCGATGAACTGTCCAGCAATCTATTCGTTACAACATGGAAACTCCAAGTTCTACTGCATCCAACTTTTCCAAACGAACATTGAACATCTGTTAGTCGGAACGAACTCCACTTCATCCCAGTGAGACTTTCTTTCCCTACCTTTTCGCAGTTCCCTTCATTTTCCTTCCACATTCCTACTCTTTCTTTCTTTCTTTTTCTCTTTTCTATTTGTTATTAAAGTTCGGATTGTATCGAACCAAAAACCTGATACATGTTGTTTTTTCTCTCATACTTTGGGTCAGCATGATCCTGCTCGCGTCATAAACATGCCCAGAAAATCCCAACATATTCCTCAAAGGGATATTTTTACATTATCGAAAAAAGATTCATCTTACCTTTTCTTTCACATTTTCAGAAAAAAGCATTATCCTTTCTTCTTTATTATTTTTTATAAAATTAGAATACTACTTAAAATATTACTTATTTTATTTAGAAGGAGAGGAGCACGGGTTGTTTGGTAATTTACAGGAGGGGTAGGAAGAGGGAGTGCAAAAAATTGGTTAGATAATTTACTGAGGGGGGTAGGAACATTTGTGTATATTAAACTAATCCATGTTCCCATAACATGTATATGAAATCATGGACCGGCAACGAAGATTGGAATGAATAGACCTGAAGATCTTTGGGTATATCTTGCAAAACCGAAAAGGCGTACTCTACCAACGTTGACTTTCATTCTCTGATGGAAATCTATTCTACTTTTTAACTATATTTATGGTGAATGATGGTTATTAATTAATATTAGCAATCATGTTGAAAATGCTAACAGTGGTCGGGGCAGATGTCTAGCATTGAACAGTCGACGACGGGTGGAGAGGGATAAGCTAAAATGTTCAGCTAATCAAAGCGCTTCAAACATTTTCAGGTGCGGCTCAAAACTAATCAGCTATATCCATCCACAGTTCAATACCCATAAGAAACTCGATATCAAAAGGGGGATACACTATACATTTAAGACACTATGAAAAGAGGGTGGCAGATTTCTCGGTATGCTCCCGGGTACGAAATCTGTTTACTTTTTATAGTTGCCTAAGTGTGCCTGCAGTTATTTATTTTCTGAAAGTGGTAGTTTTAAGATGGGGGTGGCCTGTAGATTGTTCAACATTCGGCAGCTTCATAGCCTACACATAAATATATGTCCTTTAGCAATGAAATTGTTAGGCTTATGCAAATTTCCAACTCCGTTTGTCTCCAGAGATGGCAAAAATGTTCTTATAAAAAGAGGTTTTCGACTTGTTCTTTGAGAACAACATAAATTGAACCGAAGAAGTCATGTGAAAGAAAGAAAATTACGAAATAACAGAAGAAAATTAAAAGATAATCTAGATCTAAATGAAAGAGAAAAGGAAAATAAATAGGAAAATAAAGAAAGTTTTTTAAAAAAAACTATTTACATAGACATTTTAAAATGTTTAATGGTGAGTAGGGATCACTCTCGATATGCAAGTTGGTATTTATTTGAGTGGTCTTGGGGCTCTATTTTAATGATTTAAAGATATTGTTAGGAGAAATTGCTAAAACAAGGGGCCATGTCGCGGTGTAATGGTTAGTAAGCTGGTCTCGAAAACCATTACTATTGAGTTCGATCCCCACTAGGTGATCCATACTTGTGCCAAAACTAAGCTGAATTTAGTAAATACCTATAATGGCAAAATAGGCCAGTCTTGAAGAAGATCATTGAAGAAAAAATATCTTTCTTAGTTATATTGATCCTGGTGAAAAGATCCACGGATGCATTGGAATTTCTATGAGATGAAATTACTGAACAGTGGAAGACTCCATTATTGGTGTGTAGGAGACATTTATACCAGGAAAATTATTACCTTTAAGTGAAAGAGTCCGTTGTTACGGACAGGGAAACATAAAGAAATCACACTATTCATTATATATATTCTATCCTCAGCTACGGGAAAGTCTATGTTGGTACGTGTGCGCTTAGATGTGCAGCGATTTGTATTTTTGCAAATATGTCTGTACAAGAAAAATGTGTGTGTGTGTGTGTGTGCGCGTGTGTGTGTGCGTGTGTGTGTGCGCGCGTGCGCGTGCTCATTTGGAGTAAATGTAGTATTGATTGCATCCAACTAGTCAAGGATCGGAAAAGCATTAATGATAATTGTGTAAGTCCGTCTAATAATTAATTCTGGCTTCGTATTGATGCCCGATCTTAATGATCATTCAGGTTGCAATAATTATATGAACAAAGACGACGTGTGAAAGGTTTCGTGTAAAAGCTGTAATAGAAAAGTAAGTTTACATTGTAGAGAGTAGCAATATTTCACAGCGAAATCTTGCATATCATTTTCAGAAAAGGTCTTATTTCTTTTCCTCGCTGGGTACTCATTTATAATACGTTGTGCCAAAGTTGGCTTTAACCAAGAAATATACATTACAAAACATGCAATGCAATGCCACTTTGTATAACATACATAACAAAGCATTATATGCAATATGACTGTATATTTTGGGGGGGAAAGAATTATAAGATAGATAATTAGAAATATCACTTTATTTTTGTATGCAGAGGGATGT
>VCCN01006345.1:41410-53549 GCA_006491835.1 Architeuthis dux | reverse complement strand
GAGGTATGTACATTTATATATCGTTGGAAAGGGAATTTCATCGGTTTTGTGTATGTACACACTTTGTAGCTGTTGGACATAAAAAGTTACAGCCGATAGCGTGCAACTGGGTATTCAGTATTTTACAAGGAAAGTTCAAGTACTTTATAGGCCAAGTCTATGGATTGTGGAATTAACTCTTGAGCGAAGTATATACATACATATATATCTTTAGAAAGAGAATTCCATCGGCTTTCCAACGATGTATGTACATGGTCTATGGATTGTGGTATTAATTCTTGGGGGTGTATATACATATTACGTACCGTTAGAAAGAGCATTTCATCGGCTTTCCAACAGTGTATGTTGTTAATTTGTATCTGTTGGGCCTCAGAAGTTACAGGCGCAAAAGTGAAACTAGGTAAATAGCATTTTACAAAGAAATCTCAAGTACACAATCCAAAGTCTATCGATTGTGGAATTAATTCTTGAGGGAGGTATATACATATATATATATACTGTTAGAAGGGGGATTCTACAAGCTTTCCAACGTGCTATGTTATCAATTTGTATCTCTTAGGGCTAAAAAGCTACAGCCGGATATGTGAAGCTAGGTATGTTGCATTTTCCAAGGAAATTCCCAGGTGTTTTGACATAAACATACTGAGTATGCCTTAACCGGTTTCGCTGTGTGTGTGTTGTCAAAAGGCTTTTGTAGGTGTCTGCTCGTTCTAGTGAAATTTCTGCTGCTTTTATAAGTCAGTAGTGTAATTTAATATCTTGGTCCATTTGTTTTGCTTGGGTGATTACCGCTTGTGGTTTTGCTTCTTTCTCTTCTCTAGAGGATTGTGGATCTTTTGGCAGGTGAAGAAAATATTGGCTCCTCATACTGAAATTTAATCTATGTGTTCTTTAAGAAGGTCAGCAGAACACATAGATAACATTTCAGTATCACCTGCCGAATGTCCACAATCCCCCAGAGAGGAGAAAGAAGCAAAACCATAAGCTCTGTCTAAATCTTCAATCCCTCAGGACACTTCCACATTCTGAATCAAGGGTTAGCTGTGACCTAGATAGCACAGATATCAAATTGCAGCATGATCACCTTTCAAAATCCACAAAAATCCACCAGATGACTCATTGCACTGACCAACCAAACAGAAAGGTCAACAGAACACATAGATTAAATTTCAGTATGAGGAGCCAATATTTTCCAATTGTTTTTATACATCTATTCTGTTGCTTTCTGGGTGGCTAGCTGATTTGTCCAATGGGAGTCCGTGCTTCATGTGGGTGTGTTTATGTATTTCGTTGTTATGCGACTGGCTGTTTAGTTCGCCGAATAGATGTTTGTGTTTCCTTGTATGTATGTATGTTAATGTACATATATAGATGTATGTATGAATGTGTATGTACACATATAGATGTATACATACAGATGTGTGTATGTATGTGTGTATATATAGATTATGTGTGTGTGTACATCTATATATATATGTATATGTACATGTAAAAGTATGTATGTGTATGTACGTATATCAATGTGTCTATGTGTGTGTATGCACATATATAACTCTGTGTGTATGCACATATATAACTGTGTGTATGTATGTGTATGCATATATATAACTGTGTGCATGTGTGTGCATGCACATATATAACTGTGTGTGTATGCGCAAATATAATTGTGTGTAGTGTGCATAATTCAATGTGTGTGTATGTGTGTGAATATATATACATGTGTGTGTATGTGTGTGTGTGTTGTCCCTCCAATGGATACATTATCTTCCTTGTCGGCTCCCTTAGTGTTTATGGTTGTTCTTCTATGTTTTTCTAAACATCTTATCCTTTTTGCTTTTACTATGATGCCTTTCCGGTCCGGTCAGAAGTTTTATCTTATATTCTGTCTGGCTTATGCCCTTTCTCTAGAGTTCTGTTACTCTTGCTATTTTTTATTTTTTTATTTATTTTTTTTCATATATTAACTGTGTATTTTTTGTGTATTTTTTATTCTTAATTTGTCTAACTAGACAAAGTAAGAATAAAAAATACACAAAAAATACACAGCTAATATATGAAAAAAAAATAAATAAAAAAATAAAAAATAGCAAGAGTAACATTTTAGGTATAATTTTTAAAATTTTATTTCCTATCTTATTTCCTATCCTATTTTTTTCTTTAATTCTCAATTTATTTTTACATTAATTCTTTTCACTCTTTAAGGATATTTTCCACTCCGCCCGTTTGCACCTTATTAGCTACCAGTTGGTTTTTTATGTGATTATATTTTTATTTTTTATTTTGTATTCTTAATTTTAATTTTTTACTTTTTTACCTATGTGACCTCCATGGTTGTATAGCACCATGTTGGTGCACAACGTCTAAGGGTGCTTATATTTAGGTAAAGTTATTTTCTTTTAATTCTACAGCTTTCTACTTTTGTTGCTCGATTATGGTCATGTTGTTACCCTAATCGTCGCGTATTACCCTATTCTAGTGTATTATATAGATATGTTTTTATTTGCATATTGCAGTGAGAAGTCTTTCCGATGGCGACACCTGATGCATATTTCCGATCTCGAATTAAGCAGAATATTCCTGTTCTTAAAAGTTAAAATTTGCAGTTTTTCTTCCAAGCACAGGTTACACCTGGCATTTAAGCTGTTACATGTATTCGCCTCTTTTACTAATTTCCAAGTGACTATTGGTGTTTTTTGTTTTTCTTCCAACTGCCAGTAATAGATGGACAGCGCTGTGTCAGTTTTTCTATGCACGTTTTTAAAGGATGTCTTGTGGTTTGCTAGTCTAGCTTTGAATTCTGGTTTTGTTAATCCGAAGTATACCCTTTCGTCTTTTGGGTTCTGTGATGTTGATATTTTAGCCATATATACTACTTCTTTGGTTAGGCATATTTTGTTCACGGGGCATTCGTTGGAATTTCTACAATTACATTTCTTTTCGTTTTTTATGTTCTTCGTGTTATTTTGGAGTTGTTTTATTACATGATTATTGTGACTAAATATAATTTTCCCTATATTATCCGTGCAGGAGTAACCTATTTGTATATTGTTCGTGTTTAGAATTGTGTGTAGTCTATTGTTGTTGGGGAAGTGTTTTTTTATTATGTCTATAAATATTTCCCTATATTATTTCTGACATCCTTGTTGAAAGGGGGAGTAAACCATATTAGTTTCCTATTTCTATTGTTTTTCGTTTTCTTTTTATCATTATTCTCTACTTGTTCTTCGTTTTCTTTTTATCATTCTTCTCTACTTGTTCTTCGTTATACTCTAATTTGTAGTTTTTATGTTTTACATGTACTACACATACATAATCTATATATACACACATACATACACACATATGTATGTGTACATCTATATGTGTACATAGACATTCGTACATATATCTATATATGTACATAAACATACATACATATACACAATGTTTTATACATACAAGGACACGCAAACATCTATTCGACGAACTAAACAGCCAATCACATAACAACGAAATACATAAACACACCCACGTGAAACACGGACCTCGATTGGACAAATCAGCTAGCCATCCAGAAAGCAACAGACTAGATGTATAAAAACAATTGGAAATAACACTCAAATGTTCATTGTGAAAATCTATATGTGAAACCGGCAGTACCGCTTGTAATGAACCATTAAAATGTATTCCCACAAATATCTGCTCTACTTTTGTATTGAGCTCTCTTCGGATCATAACTATGGTCTACAGGGATACTGATACATAAGTGCATCATACATCCAACATTACCTATATATATATATATATATAGAGAGAGAGAGAGAGAGAGAGAGAGAGAGAGAGAGAGAAAGAGAGAGAAACGCATGTGTGTTAATATATCTGCTTGGCTCCTTGAGTACCCACTCTATTATTTTGTACAGTGGTTCCCAACCTGGGAACCGCGGACCCGCTAGGGTCCATAACATTATTACAAGGGGTCCGTTTGTAGATGTTTCAAAATCCCATTAGCGGAAATTATTAAATGCAGTGACGTAGCTGAAGATTGTTATTGTATAATGTTAGTAGAAATGCAGTGGGTGAATTACTATAGATTTTGGAGACCCCACCGTGGGAAATCACACCCAACCCTCAGGTACGTCCTTTTATCAGTTTCTGGAAAGTAGATGATTCACTTTTCAACAATATATATGTATATATCTCCATCAATGAATTAATTCCACAATCCATAGACTTTGTACTGTGTACTTGACATTTCCTTGTAAAATGCTTCAAGTTTCCGGCTGTAAGTCTTCACTCCCAAGAGATACGGATTAACAAGATACACTGTTGGAAAGCTGATGGAATCCTCTTTCCAACGATATATATTTATTCTCTTTCTGACGATATGTATATTTATATAGCTGGATCAAGAATTAATTCCCTAATACATAGAATTTCAGCTGTGTACTTGAAAATTCCTTGAACAATGCTACATACTTAGCTTCACGTTTTCGGCTGTGTCTTTTTAGGCTCAACAGATACCAATGGTGTACATACACCGTTGGAAAGCTGATAGAATCCTCTTTCCAACGATATATATATATTCATACCTCCCTCAAGAATTAATTCCACAATCGTTAGACTTTGGATAGTATACTTGCAGTTCTTTCGTAAAATGTTGAATACTTAGCTTCACGTTTTCGGCTGTAACTTTTCATGCCCAGCAGATACAAGTTAATCTTTCCAATGATATACATATATATATATATATATATATATATATATATATATGTGTGTGTGTGTGTGTGTGTGTGTGTGTGTGTGTGTTTATATCTTCATCATAAATTCAATCCAAAATCGAAGAACAGATATACTTGATAAAGTACTGGAATACCTAAAACTCAAAAATTACGTATATGGTAAGAGAAAGTGTACCCATGGACTCCTCATGTCGGAAAACCATAATTTAGCTTTTAAAGTACTCAGATATGTCAATTGGTGAAATATGAAAGTCTTTTCTTTTGTGTGAGATAGCGGCCATTTTGTTTTATGCAAATGAGGTATTTCTTCCCAACTTTTTTCTTGAGAACATTTTTTTCTGAAAGAGGACATCCTAAGGAACATTTTGGTACCCTAAATGTAGAATCATGGGTGGGGGGTGCACGGTAACCCCTGCTGGCCCCCGGACTATAAGGGAAGCTCTAGCTAGTTAAAATTATCACTGAATAGATAATACAAATTTCTAATAGAGCACTGTATGAATAAAGGAATGCCTGCTGCCCCAGAGTCAACATCATAAAATCTATTAACATATATCGTCAGGTTGTTTTTAGATGCGTCAACGCATCTCTATATGACACTTGTCGGTCGGTCTGTCCCGATTATGTTAAATATCAATATTCTCTCCCGTATCATGTTGGGTTGATATGAAACTTGGTCCAGTCCTTTGGCTGGATTATCCCCATCTTCCACTTCCTCCACCTCTTCTCTCCCCTTCTTTCTGCTACCACTTACTACAATTAGTAATGTTATATATAGGTTTTCCCAGCTGTATCATGTGAGATTGATATGAAACTAGGTCCAGGCCTTGGGGTGATATCCTCATCTCCCCTTGCTACTAGTAGTGCTAAATATCCAGATTTTAGATTAGAAAGAGCTGAAAATGTGACTGGTCTGACCAGGCGACACGGCATTAGTTGTCCAGTGATGAGGATTACTGGCCCAGTAACTGATGCCGCGGTGTCAATAATGGTACCCTTGCTGGTCGACGACTGGTCGGAATCCCGTGGAATGCAGTGTGTACGTTTGAATTAGGGCGTGATATCATGCAATGTTCCCCTCCCGTAGGGTTGTTGGCACCCTTGTCAGTTGTCGGCTGTCCCGTTCTTGCATCACTTGTGCGCACCCGCAGCTTGCCCGTGCCGATGATGTCTGTCCGAAATTCCCATCTTCCTGGTATACCATTGCTACTGTTGCCCGAGAAAAACCTAGAGTAGTTCTCATCTTGGAAAAGGAGTGCCTCACCTTTCTGGCTCCAACAATCATTCTGCGATCAAACGGTGTAAAATCCTGTCTGTGTTCCATAACTTCCAGAGATACACTGACACAGCTACACTACCCCTTTACATAGCACGTCACACATATGTTATCTGACAGAGTCTATTTCTACAAGAGGTACTGCTGTCTCTAATTTTTGGCAACTTCAGTTTATACTAAGAAAATTACACGTGTGACACCTACACGAAAAATCCCTATATTTTCTGTCAAATCAACGGCGTAAATTTTAACGATAAACATTTCTAAAATTAATGGTTCGATTTCTATAAAACTTTCTATGTGTATTTCAGCAACGATTAAATTCATTTTTAAAGGATTGCTTTGAAATATTTTAATGTACTACCTACCTTAATTTATTTTATGGAATCAATAATAAAGTATCCGTGTACCCCACCTCTTTTAAATATTTAAAGACAATTCTGTCAACTTTGCGACGACACACTTGACATTGGAAACTTTTAAACTGTAAAACTTTTAAACTGTAAAATTAATTAAAATATTACTTAGTTTGGTAATTTTCCAGTTTTATTTGCTGAATTGTACTCATGGTAGGTAGTGAGGAGTTATACTAAATGATATTCATCATGAATAGAAAGAAGGATGCCGACACAGTGTGGTTGTAGGAATGATGTCATCTTTTGTTCTTCTACAGTTCTTAGCGTTATATAGTCTACAGCTCTGATGTCTGATATTTATTTGCCACTACAACACGGCAAAATATGTCATTTTTCAGTAGGAGAAATCCTATACCTTCCCGATACAGCAGACGGCTGAAGGTTGCATTTTGTGGTGGGTCATGCTAAGATAGCTTGAGGAACGGATCCCCGGTCACCAGGCCTCCAACCTACTTTTGGTTTACATCGTCCGAAGACGGAGACAAGCTTAACTGCTGGTGGCAGCCAACAACCGTAATGTCTACATCATTGACCACAAAATGTCCACAGGGATGAGTTTTATAAAGTTAGTTCAGAACAAGACAAAAAGATCTGTAAAACCTTTGTCCGACTTTCCTCGCCTGACGCTAAGCGAAGCAAGTCGGGTTGACATCTCAGTAATTCGATCGTTGTCGAGTAAGGCACTGTATGAGGTGTTAGTAAGGATGGCACCGAAGTAGAAATATCGCTCTGTGGGCTGGGTCGCTCGAGTTGAAATGCCTCAGCAACGACAAAGTATCACTTGGCTGGTTAATTCGGAATGAACTCTGGGTCGGCAAAAGTATTTCGCAGCGACATTTGTTGATTCACAAGAGTGTGCTCACTTCAGTGATTTGGAGAAACCACAGGAACATGCCTTCTTTCACTATGAAATCATAAAGATTTTTGTGAAAGCTTATTGAAGGTTACATGGTCCGCATACACCCTGTTTTTCTCCATGAGGTTGTTTTCATGTAGAACCACCGACGGATAGGTGTTTTCGTTGAGAGAGTCGTGATATGGACAATATGTAAGAAGAGATTGATGCGGGTGAATCTTTCAATCAACAAAAGTAAGATGCATTCTGCGTCCTTGTGCAACATGAAAGGTGCTAATTTACAGTGGCATCTTGAAATTAGTAACGGGTAATAATCTTGCAAAACGATCTGTCAGTCTAGCCCAAAACGATAAGGTAGAATAGGTTTGTTATTACGGAACTTAGAAAGTGAATGATCATTGGCCAACCTTTTTTAGTCCCATTTCCTTTGTTTTATATACTTACCCCCCCCCATTAGATGATAGAAAGCAATATTCTCAATGTGAAAGAGTATTCACGAAACCAAAAACGAAACAGATTACATCCTAGAAGACAAAAGAAGAAGAAACTAAGAATCTCATGGGAAAATGCAGAAATCTCAAACCATCGACAGCAACAAGAGAAAATATTGAAGCAATCGAGCTAAACAAAACCATTCGGAAAAAACGAAGCGAAGATAAAAGAAGATAAACAACGACAGTCCTCGAGAAAAATCTCGAAGAAGGTAGAGGTTTCAAAACTAACAACAAAACTCTCAGTACAAGAAGAATGCAAATAACTAGTGTGGTCGATGAAAATGGAGAAATAACAACGAACAGGGACCGAATTGTCGAACGCGCCTAAGAATGTATTTATTCCTCCAAGCAAAGAACGAAGACAACGATGTACAAGACACGACCTACTAGTTCGACGATTTCCCAGAAGTTACTTCACGCAAACCATCAAAGAGTCAAAAAAGGGAAAGGCACCTGGACCAGATAACATCACCATCGATTTACTCAAAAAGCTTGTAAATCACTAGAGAACTAGCCCAACTATTCAAGGAATGTCTCAGAGTAAAGTCCTAGAAGATTGGAATATCGCAATCATCATGCTACTATATAAAAAGGAAACATCTAGGTAACTACAGAGCAATCAGTCGACTCAGCTGCATATACAAACTTTTTACCAAAGTGGAAACCGACCGAATCACCAATATGCTAGGTGAAAACCAACTACGGGAACAGGCTGGCTTCAGAAGGAGTTACTCGACCCTTGACCATCTCCATTCGGTAAATCAACTAAAAGCGAAGGAAGCAGAATACAAAATTCCTTCGATTCAATGGAAACTCCAAAGGTCATAAAGGCAATCATACAACAAGTATATGTTACAACGTATATATACAAACAGTTCCTTTATCAGGATAAATAAAGACTCGGGTCCCTTTCAGCTTGAAAAAGGACAAATAAAGGAATCAAAATTGATGGCGAATACCTAAGTAACTTCAGATTTGCTGACGACATCGTACACTTTGCCGAAAACCAACATGAATTCCAGATAGTTGATAACGAATTGAATGAAGAAAGCAAAAAAGTAGGTCTTCAGATGAACTTAAGTAAAACCAATATCATGAGCAACACATATGATGAGGACAAATATAACGATCAAAATCGAAAACGCGGAGCTAAAGATAGACCACTACATCTAACCTGGGGACTCTTCTCCATGAAACCCTCAAAAGAAGCTGGAATCTAACGAAGAATCACCCTAGGTTGGCAAGAGGGGTCTCCTATGGAGCTGAAACAGACCTAACAAAAAGACTGGCTCTCAAACTAAGAACGTGGATCATGCTTAACATCACATGGAGAGATCACAAGAAAACTCAAAAGGCCATGTTGCAAAAATGTCTTACAACCGCTGGACATCATGACCCACAACGTGGATCCCCACAGATCATATGCGGAATTTCGGCCGGCAGAAAATAAAATGGCGTAACGATTTTGACAGGTTCAGGAGATATTGGCTCTACTAACAATTTTTAACTATTTTCATTTCTTGCGGTTTCCTTATTTTCAACGACACTTCACTATTCCCCCACTTCAACTGTATATACATCATGATGTACTTTTTAAATAGGTGATTGATTGAGGAGCTGTGGTATTGTGGTGAGTGTGGCAGAAGGACTGTATTCGGTATGGGCGGGATGTAAATGGAATTATGTCGTGTGACTGGGTTTGTGAATGTGAAGAGTGTAAGAGTGAAGTAGCGATGAAGACTAACACCCCCAGCCCTGCTAAATATATTCCTTCTGACTTTGTGCCACATTTCTTTTATTCTTTTAAGACACACACACACACACACACACACACACACACAGAGAGAGAGAAGAATGCAGAAAGACACAATCTCACATCTCCATACAAATAAAGAAAGAAAACTCTTTCTTTGTGTTCCAGTCGATCCATTCTTCAGCATTCGTCAGGTGTATAATACGTGAGGAAATGGAAACACCTCTCTATAACGTCTTCATCTTTATTTACTGTCTACTTCGAACTCTTTATGTAATACAAGTAGATACACAACAACAAAATTAAAACCATATATATTCTCTTTTTACTTTGTCTCCATTTTAGCCCATCTCTAGAGAGAGGGAGAGGGGGAGAGAGGGAATGTCCTAGAGATCCCTCTCCAGCAATCTAGTCAGTCCATTATTTTAATGCTTCTGTCATAAAGATGTGTTTCACTTCTATGCCCATAGTTTGTATGCAACATTTTGAGATTAATTGTTGTTAATGACACTGATTATTTATAGTCCGCAGCTCTTTGCACTTTTCCATCACAATATTCCGACTAAAAAGGTATAATGGATAGAGTTAAGAAATGTAACTAATGAAATACCTTTGTATTTTATTTGCCGATTGCATGATATTCCACTCCCTTCAACTTGTTACATCACCTGTCGTTTTACGTGGAATTAACATGGATATAGCATGATGAGAAATGGGAAGATAAAATCAAAGTAAGATATTACATTGGTGATTAATATTATTCATAAAAGAACATTTTAAATGTCCAAAAGCAATATGCATTCTTTAACAAATCTTTAAAATTTATCTCTAAGATTATATATTTTAAACGAGCACAAATATACGATGGTTTCTTTCTATCTTGCGCAGTCAAACTTGGTTGTATGTAATGTTTCTTTTGTTACAGCAAAACATTCATCTCCATTATAACTATAATTATTATCACTAGAATCTTTTGGTGAGTAAGTCCAACATACACCAAATCTCTTCAAGACTTTAGTGCAGCGGTTACCAAACCTTTTCGGGCTACCTCCCCCTAGCACCCCCTATAAACCTTTATATGTAATTGAATAGCTTCTTTGTCGATGGGTGTCAATTTTGAGAAAATGTCCGTGATCATACCTAACAAGAGCCGTGGTCTTTGCAGACGTGGAAATACGACGATCACCAGTCGCCACAGTGTCTGCTGTCGCTGTCTGATCTGACTGGTGTGTGGTGCACGTCCTGTTCACAACACGTCACCAAAATACAACCAATTCTATTTCTCTAGGAATTCCTATCTTTCTGTGAGGACTTAAGCATTGAGGTTCCCGGGAAAGGGCGATTTCTATAAATGCCTTTCAAATCTCTATCGCTACACGTGGTATTCTAAAATGGATTCTAGTGACTTCAGTGATTCGGAATTTGAGGGATTTTCGCATGAAACTATACAAACTGCTCAAAGAAATATTTTACAACGGGATTCTATTAACCTGATTCGACTCCGAGGTCGAAAATTGTGGCTACATTAATTCCCAGTATTTATTGAGTGGGGATCTTACATTTCTATTTTCTCTTTTAGATTCACTATGTGGTCTGCTTTTACAGTCATATTCATCAGATCTTCGTTTTTCGATTATGGTCATGTATATTCTCTGACCTGCGTAATATGATTTGTTTGCATCTCAGAATCTCAGTGGAGATTAATTTTCGTGCTTTCTTCTACTGCTACTGCTTCTAGCTTATTATTACTAAATTACTAATGCTGCTATGGGGGACTAAATGATTTGATGACTGTATGCACTAATATTTTTCTGTTGACAAGAAAAATAGTTTAATTAAGTCACCGGTTGGTACAAAGAAATTTTCACTTGTAAAAGTAACAGTTGCCTACAATCGCTCGCAGACCTAGCGTAGTTGATAACAAAAGCAATCCGAAGACAAGTAAAACAAGGCTGGTTCTATTCATTCTTGCATGGCACTCAGTCGTATTACTACATATGGTGGTTCACTAAAAATAAATTCGGTCAAGGATTGTCAGACTGGTACAGACTAGACGTGATACAAAGAGACGAATAGAAAAGTTCCACCAAAATCTTATCACCTAACATTCCTTTACAAATGCAGATGCCTGAATTTAATTCCAATCAGCTTAAATAACCAAACATCGATAAATACTAGAAAGGCACGAGGAACTTCGAAACAAACAGCATGGTGGGCTCTACTCAAGGAAAGAATCCATCATATTCGATGGATAAAACAACTACCTGAGACACTCTCCAATCAGGAAAAATCATTCTTGACTCGAATAACACTCGATACAGACAAAACTAGAATACAAACAAACGATGAATTAGCCTTACCGAATGTACTAAAACTCGTACAGACGGTGGGTTCAAGATATCCATATATCACAGGCCGCTATTCACTAGGTGTTATCTGAACTCACATTCCAACAATCCATACCGTACAGAAACTGCAAAAACTGCTTACAAAACGTTAGAATCTGAACAATCCATGTATAAGACTAAAGAGTTGGCGTAGTCTGGATTGTAGAATTGATGGAAATAAAAGTGAGAGGAGAGTGAGTGTAAGAACATCTTACAATAATATCATCATCATCATCATC
>VCCN01006345.1:26238-38563 GCA_006491835.1 Architeuthis dux | reverse complement strand
GTTGTTTAATTTGTTTAATGTCCAAGAGTTTGTCTTGCTTAGTAGCCATGATATAAGTGTATAGTAGTAACTAGTTGTATTAAATAGTAGTTGTCTCCATGTGGAAAGGAAAGAAACCCTTTTGTTCCACTTCCACGTGATGTGAAAGAAGGTCTCCGATTAGCTGGAATAGTTCTGGCGTCATTGGTAGGATTTACAGAAGACACAATCGCCATTATACTATTTCAAATGATCCGCCTAAAATCTATTGGTTTTAGCGCCATTTTGCACATATTAAGTAAACACACATGGTGGACACAATAGTGAAAATAGTCCGGTCGAATAATGAAGACAGGTGCAGATGTACAAATAAACATGACATTTAATATACAGTACATTTAACAAGTGGGTGCATACATATAATGAACATTGAAACGGAAACATGTAAAACATTTAAAATGATCGTACGAATCGAAAGAGGGAGTTTATAAGTAAAATTAACTGACGTTACGTTGGTTATTCTATCACTTGTTTGTACGAACTTACAGAGTTTGTCTTGATACAGAGTTGGTTATAGTTGAATCAAAATATATGATTATAGTTGAACCTAGATATATTGCGACCAAAGACAAGAAATCAGTGTAGGAAAAAGCAAATTACAGCAGTAGAGTAGTCATGGTATCGAAGGCATGGAGAAGAAGGAAAGAAGGTTTACTGTTTAAGATACTGGAAAAGATACATCATTTACAATCAATTACAATCCAAAAACAATAATGTCAACAAGAGGTCGCTTACTAGCAATCCAATCGTTTACAATAATACATTTGCATATATGCTTGTGTTTGAAGCAAAGATATGGAACTGAAAATACAAAATGTCTTTGTGAAACAAGAATGATTTGTGAGGTCTGTAGATAATTTCTTCGTGTTCCTTTATGCGAATGTTAGAAACCCTTCAAAATTGTTCTTGTGAAAAGAGTCTTTTGTAAATATTTCTGAATTCCTTTGTGGTAAATGTATGTAAAATACCACCATGAAAGAAAAACTCTTACCGGATAGATGGGTGAAGATTTCCACATGTAGAAAGCGATGTTTACTTTTGTAGAAAAATCGAAATCGAAATCGTAGCAGCAAAAACATCTCTATGTAGCATCTTTTTGGTGTATTTTCATAGATTTTCGTGTTGATGTGCAAATTTGTAGAAAATCGCTGAGTTTCCTGTTATAAGTTCAGAATCTTCTGCAATCCATAATTTATATTGTATTTCAGCAAGGTTGTAGCAAGTTGTAAAAGAATGATCTTGATGTCATTGGTTTAAAACTCACAAGTGGGCCTGCGAAGTGCGAACAAATGTTTTGTTTGGCGTATACCGTGTCTCATATTCAAATGTTTTAGCAACTTAATTCGTAAGTGTTCGCTGAATATTTTATGTTGAAGAGTGCCGGAAAGATTTGTTTTTCCTCGTGTATTTGTAGTTACAAATGTTGCAGTTTAGCGAGCTGTAGCAAGTTGTAAAAAATTATTTTGAAAAAGTAGTTGGTTTTAAAATCACAAGTGAGTCTGTGTTTTGTCAACAAATATTTTGTTGAATGTTGTACCGTGTCTACATTCGAAAGAATTTAGGGACTTGGTTTTTGTACATCTCGTAATGGTGTAGTGTAGAAAAGTGTTGAAAAATGTTTTTCTTTGTGTAGTGTTCCAAAAATGCCAATTTCCCATTGGTATTCCTGTTGAAGTCTGCCGATACAATAATTAAAAGTAGCCATGATAATAATACAGTAGTAGTCAGCTGTATTAAATAGTATTAATCTCCATATGGAAAGGAACGTGGAAGAAATGCCGAAACGGAGAACCCTTTGTTCCACACGTGGAAGTCACGTGGTGTGAATGAAGCTTTCCGATTGGCTGAAATGGTTTTAACGTCACTGATAAGATTTGATGAAAACACAATCGCCATGTTTACCATTTCATATGACCCACCTAAAATCTATTGATTTTGGCGGATATTTTGAACATAGTAAGTAAACACATGTGGTGGACACGATAGTGAAAACAGTACGATTAAATATAGAACAACTAATGATGAAGACAAAATGCGATATTTGTTGATATACAAATAAACATGACATTTAATAAACAGTGCATTTAACAATCGGGTACATACATAAAATGAACATTGAAAGGGAAACATAAAAACATTTAAAAACGGTCGTACGAATCGAAAGAGAGTTTTTCAAAATGTAAATTGGTAAAGTATTAAATATATCTGGTAACGTTGGTCATTCTATCATTTGTTGTTTTTATGAACTAATAGTGTTTGTCTTGGTACAGAGTCGGTTATAGTTGAACCGAAATATATGGTTATATAAATATAGCAATCAAGACAATAAATCAGTGTAGGCAAAAGGTAAATGACAAAAAGAGTTATGCTTAGTCATAGTATCGAAGAGAAATGTGGTGTTCTGAAAAGACATGGGATTTCAGCGTTGGGGCTAAGAAAGTCATGAAGAAGAAGTAAAGAAAAGTTAGTTACTGCAGAACAGGAACCAGGAGTTCGTTCTAGATAAGATCTAAGGACTAAGCGAGGATTTAATGTTGCATGGCTTCTTATAGAGAGACACTAACGGAAATGACGTCACGAGAAAAGGGAACTATACGTATTTTCGTATTTCTATATATTCAGCTTGGTGATTAAACTAGCCTGTTATTCAATTCCTTATTTACGCGTAAAATACTATCGAAATAGGAAAGTGGCCGTTACAGTACTTCTCTTCTGGGAAAAAAATGTCAATTTCGCAAATGGATTCCATCGTGTCCCGTTGGTTTCCAGTTTGCAATTTTCCTTCGAGTTCTTTCTTTTTGCATATTTTGTACATCTTCGAACTCATACAGCTGATTTTTGTTTTTCGACAACCACACCACTTGTTCTTTCCTGACTCCAAAAAGATTGAATTCGGTCACATCTGAGTTTTTTGTTTGTCTCGGTTTTTCTTTGTTTAACTATGTTGGTATAATTCTAGCTGACTAACATTTTTTTATTTATGTTATCTATTACGTCAGCTTTTGTTTTTTGTTTCTTTTATCCATCTTTTTTTCGTGTTGCTGGTGTAACTAAATGCACTCTGTGTTCGTGTGTTCGCGCGTTTGGCGTACGTGACCAAAAGCCTGTATCGTATTACCGGGGCTATGAATGTGTGTTAAACGGCGTACGCGACCAACAGAACAGGATCGTATTACCGGTGGCCTTTTAAAGGGGCCCTGATTTGAAAATAACGAATCGGACGAGTAACGGTCGGGGGAGAGAGGACTTGGCTCCCCTGCCCGTTAGGGGTGAGGGAGGAGAAGCAGGCTAGAGGCAGTTTTAGATTTGAATCCCGCAGTCGCACAAAGAGAATCCCCTCCCCGTTAGGGGTGAGGGAGGAGAGAGCCGGTTAGAAGCAGTTAGCAGTTTAGGATCCGGCAGACAGACAACAGGTCAGGGGCGAAGTAGTTCCCCCTTTCACCCGGAGGGAAAAGGAGAAAGGACCCTTGATTTCCTTAGTAGTAATTCAGAAAAGTGACCAACTCGTTTAGAAAGCTAAATGAAACAGTATTCCATGTCTCAAAGTAATCCGCGAACCGGCCCAGAAAAGAACTTATATCGACGGGAAAAAAACCCACAGATCCTGAATTTTGTCGTCTTTTCTCTCCACCCACGTGGGAAAGCCTTTTCTCCGAAATTAATTTCCCTCCACAGAAATTTCAGCTCCCGTCAACAGACCCAGAACGAGACGTCATCATCATCATCATCTTCTTTCTCTCTCATACTCTCTCGGCGTGAAGAAGAAGTACAACCGGCATTATACTACACTGGTTATTTATATTGTTACGCTTTTCTGTGTATGTTATTCATGTATTTGCTCCAGTCTCATCTAACATTTTGGTTTGGTATTTTTGTTGTCTCGTGTTTTCTTGTTTTTTTTGTTTTTTCAGAAATCCTAGTTTTCAGTGACTAGATGCTTAGATTAGAAAATTAGAACAAATAAATGCCTGGCATCGAATTTGCATTGTTCGGCCTTTTGGCTTTTGTTTGTTTGTTTTGGTTGCATATTTGGTCCTATTCTTTAGGTTACAAGAAGCATGCATAATGTATTGGAAACAGTTCCGACAAGAGAGATCGAATGGCTACTTGGACACGGCGAGGAAACGGGGGGACTAGATTTCCAGGTAAATACAACTTATTGAACTTATTGATTCGTGTTATTAACTCACACATGAGATTATAGTTCCGTGATGACAACAGCGAACTAGAAACCAATAAACGTATTCGTATTGATGTTGGTTCGTGTACGCTGATATCGACTATCTTGGTATTTCATGTCAATTCGATTTTTTGTGAAATTCGTTGTACTAATTATTAAAAAATTATGAGAACATGTAACACTAACACAGATCAACACAACTTTTGTTCTAAACTCCCCCTCCTCTCTCGCACCCCCTCTCTCTCTCTCTCATACACACACACCCACACACAAATAAAAATAAATGTGTTTCTGCTTTTTTCGATTGTTATTCAGTTGTGAATTGACTTTTATAAATTAAAACTTGTAGTCCGCTACTACGCTATGCTATCTGTAGTGAATGGGGTATAGATTCTGTGCAAAAAGCGGATCACAGCTTATAAGAACATTTGAATTTCAGCATTCTAAACAATTAACAAAAAAAGAAATGTGATAAGCTAATCAATGAACAGCACATCAACATCCAACAAAGGCTAAACGCCTAAATAGTCTTTCGAGAAGACACTACGTCTGACTCCTAGCAAAAAATCCTGCTATTTGCAAAATTGTTTTAGCTCATTTTAGCAGGTTTAATTATAATGACATTTATTAGTTGAGAGCCTATATTTCCCGGCGCCGCTAACCGACTGCTAAACGAGCGGCCTAAATTGTAAATGTGAATAAAGAAACGAACATAGGCACTCAACTAATAAATGTCATTATAATTATCATATTCTGTCAGATATAAAATTATCCATCATTTGATTTCATATATATATATATATATATATTAACCTGCTAAAATGAGCTAAAACAATTTTGCAAATAGAGGATAGTTGAATTCCACAAGAACGGTCCAATAAATTTCAGAAAAAAGGCACACTGGTTGGAAGTGTGTAGGTATTTAATAATATCCGATATTTTATAGAATACGGTTTGATCTCTTCAGGGGGTCTGAATGTGAACTGATAGATGTCTGATGTGGTCCTTGGTTGGCAGCACTGGGGGTTGTAAATTTTAATCTTCAGGAATGGAATGTCTATGGTCTTGGTTCGTAAATAATGGGATGGGGTCAGTTTTCTTTTATCTATTCTTGTCTGATAGGCGGGGATTTTGTTTCAAGTAGGTGTCTGATTTGCGATGGGGTTGGTGTGTGGGATTTTGTTTCAAGGAATTAAGTCAAAAAAAGTTCTTTTTTATATTATAACCGAGATAAAAATCATAAAGTAAGAAATAGAGAATAAGAAATAAGAAATAAAAGAAAAAATATGAAAATACATTAAAAAATAAGAAATAAAGAAATAAAAACATAAAAAATAAAGAATAATAATAAGTAAAAAATAGTTATGAAAAGACTGAAATATGGATAGAAAGCTAGACAGATATGAACAGACTGCGATAGATATGAGTAGACTGAAACAGGTATGAGCTGACTGAAATAGATAGATAGATAGATAGATAGATAGATAGATAGATAGATAGATAGATAGATAGATAGATATGAACAGATTGAGATAGGCAGACAGATAGATATGAATCGACCGAGATAGATATGGGCAGACCGAGATAGAAATGAATAGACTAATTAGATAGATATATAGATGTGAACAGAATAGCCAGCTAGATAGATATGGACGGGCTGAGATAGACCGATAGATAGATAGACATAAACCGACTGAGATACATACATGTGTAAAAATACATAAACATATATACATACACATACATCCATATATACATACATGCACTTGCATCGGTAGATAAATAGACAGACATGCGTAGAAAGATCTAGACAGATGTGAATAGACTGAAATAGATAGATAGATTGATACGAGCAGACTGAGATGGGGATGGGAGAATCAGTGTGGGGGTAGTGATTAGTGGGTTAGTGGTTGGAGAATTGGGGGAGGGAAGAGATTTCTTTTTCCATTTCTTTCAAGGTAGGTTTGGCGTTTGGCCCTAAGGAGTTAAGTCGGAAATTAATAACAACCGAAATAAAAAAAATTAAAAGGTAACAAATAAAAAATATATAAAACATATATAAAAAATAAGAAAAGGAAATGAAAAGGAAAGATAAAATGTAATGAAATAAAAAATAAAAAGTGATAAAAATAAGGGAATAAAAATTAAAAACACAAATTAGTACGGGGTTTACCCCGTACTAATTTGTGTTTTTAATTTTTAAACTGAGTTGTGGTCAGTGGTTTGGAGATAGAGTCAGTTAAAGGACTTTAAAGTGTCATTGTGACTTAAATTTTGGTTCTAATATGATGCATTCGTGTAGGTGTTTACTGACTTGAAGAATTCTTGTTGATGGGTCTCTGATTTGTTGTCGGTGAACGGTGATCCTTTTACGAAGTTGGGCTGTTTCACCTATGTATTCACACTCTTGGCAGATAATTGGATAAACAACGTCACAGGATATATTGGATTGGACTGAACTTTAAATGTGTTACCACATTTAAAAGTATACTCATTTCCCTCTAATAGGTGTGTACAATTGGGACTATTGCACTTGGTTATTTTTTTCTCTGATTCTGTTCTTGCTATTTGGTCAGAGTCGTTTTAAATTGGGTGATTGCCGTTTACTGTTTATCATTGGAAATCTTTTTAGGATGTTTTTCAAGTGGGGGTCTCTATTTAAAATGTGAATGTTACTTTAAAAACTTCAGGGTTTAGAGGGTTGTGGGTGCTAATGAAAGGGTAGTTTTGTTTATTTTTGTGTTTTCCGCTAACAGTTTTTGTCCTGCTCTAAATATAGGTTGTGGGTAGTGTTGTCTCTGTGAGAATTTTCTTAAGTCTTAAATGTAATGTTTCCTGTTTGGATATGATTGTTTTTAAGCGTCGTGCTAATGAAAATGTAATACTAACCTTGATGTCTTTAGAATGACAAGAAGAGAATAATAGGTAAACTTTACTGTCGCCCGGTTTGTAGTATATATGTCTATCTTAATTTCTCTTCCATTTTTTATAATGTTGCAGTCTAGAAATGGTATGTTTGTGTTCGTTGAATTCCACTGTGAAGTTAATGTGTTCATGTAGGTTATTTAAGGTTGCACTTCACCCTAAAACTTCATTGCGCGGACTGGAGGGTTATTTCGCGTACATGGTCTAAGGATCCCATAATCCATAAATCTTCGTTCGCAAAGCCAAGTCATTCATTCATATATATATGATATACATATATATATATCATCATCATCAGCCGTTATGAGTCCACTGCTGGACAAAGGCCTTTCCCATCTCCTGCCATGACGACCTAGATTGTGCTAACCTCTGCCACGTCTTACCGGCAAACATTTCTATCTCGTCACTCCATTTTGTGTCTGGTCTTTTCCTACTGCATTTACTGTCCCATGGGCACCAATCGGTTAGTCTATCCCCCCTCTATTGTCATCTCTTCTTGCTAGGTGACCAGCCCATCTCCATTTTTGCTGCTTAATTATTTGTATAATATCCTTCACTCTAGTCCTCCCTCTGATCCATGTTGATCGTTTTCTATCTCTCTCTCTCTCTCTAGCATTGCTCTTTCCATGGCTCTCTGTGCTATTCTAAGTTGGTTTTCAGCTCGTTTTGTTAATTTCCATGTTTCGCATCCGCAAGTCATGGCTGGTATTATGCAACCGTTGTATACTTTACGCTTTAAGCACATTGGCAAGGTGCTCTTCAGAATGTCTCTGTTCATACCAAATGCTTTCCAACCTATCGTTATGCGTTGTTTTATTTCGCAGTAATGGTCTTTCTCTAACTTTATTACCTGTCCTCGGTAAATGTATTCATTAACCTCATCCTCCCCGTCTATCTTTATGACCCTTTTGGGTACTTTATCGTTTGTCTTCGTTCTGTTCATCTTTAAGCCTACTTTTTTTACTTTTCCTATTTAGATCAGTTAACATGTTTTGTAATTCTTCGGATGCTTCCTACGTCATGGAAATGTCATCGGCGAATCTTAAGTGGCTTAAGTATTCTCCATGTTTATTACCATTCCCTCCCAGTCAGTCTTCCGATAGAAGCTTTCAAGGCTCGCTATAAATAGTTTAGGTGATATTGGATCCCATTGTCTTACGCCTTTTGCAATCTTTATTTGTATATTTATGTGATCTAATTATTGCAGTGCGATTTCCGTATATGTTTTAGATGATTTGTATGTAATTCTCGTTAACACCTTGTCCTCGCATTGCGGTGAAGACTGCCGTGTGTTCTACCGAATCAAATGCTTTCTCATAATCTACAGAGGCCAAACAGAGTGGTTTGTTGTATTCTCAAGACGTTTCGATTAGTTGATTTATTGCATGTAGGTGATCTATTGTTGAGTAACCGCTTCTGAAGCCTGCCTGCTCGCGTGGTTGGTTTTCATCTAGAGTGGCTGTTAATCTGGTTGTGAGTATTTTTGTGAATAGTTTATATATGTTAGGTAATAGTGTAATAGGGCGGTAGTTGCCAATGTCGTGCTTATCTCCTTTCTTGTGGAGTAGACAGAAGTATTTAGGAACTTTTCTTTCTCTTATGCATTGTGTGAATAGCTGTGCTAGTCCTGTGTGCAAAATTTCTCCTGTATCTTCTAGAATATATGTCGTTATGCCATACTGGCCTGGGGCTTTAGTTTCATATTTCGTAGTGCAAATACTACTTCTTCTATTGTTATGTCTGGGATAACAAAAATGGTCGTAACTGACAATGTTCGTTTCACTGCTTCACACAGCTTGTCAAGCCAGCAAATGGTAGATTTCTTTTCCTATTCTGACAGTGGGATCTCTCCCTTCCCCACCTTTGACCTGTTCATTCTTTAGTTTTTCCAGAAGGATTTCCATCCTTCTCCCTCCTCTTTTTTGGCTTTGATAATTCCCTTGTTTTGGTAAAAAGAAATTTGGGTAGTAGTAATAGTAATAGTGATTATTCTCTTGTCTGTTCTTACTTTCCCATTTTAAATTTGTTTATTTCAAATAGATTCTAACGATATTAGTGTTTCTATATTTGTATATTTTAATGGAGGGGTTAATACTACTCAATTGTTTATTTGTGTGTGTGTGTGTGGTGTGTGTTTTACGTTAGGTGTTTATTCCTGATTTTTTTATCTATCTCTCTCTCTCTATATATATATATATAAGGGGAGGGGGTTAAGGTCCATGACTTCTTAGTTTTGCTTCGAGGATGTTTATTCTTTGGTGAAAGGTAGAGTAGTAGCGAATTCCTTTTCTTGTTGGTTTCTTTTTGTTTTTATTTATTTTAAGTATATTACATATGTGTTTAGTGTTCCTATATTTGTATATTTTATATATTTTTCTAAATGGTTTTGTAATAAACTATTGTTTTATTGTGTATTTAATGTTAGGTGTTTATTTCTGGGTTTTTTTAAATATATATATATATATACATATATATACATATACACATATATTTTTTAATATAATGGGGATTGAAATTTGTGACTTGGTCACTGTAGTATTTTGGTACTTTGTTTTTGTTTTTGTTTTGTGTCTTCAGCTTTTTAGCTGGAATTCTAGTTTGTGCCTACACGCCGATAATACTTCAGTTCTAATTCCTCGAGACAAAGCCAGCGGACGGGCGTGTGCTAAAATAGACCATTTAATTTGTGGGGTTAGTCCCTTTTCTTTTATTTCCCAGATATATTTTGATAGCGTAGTGCTGTTTTTGTATTTGTTAGTGAGAAGCTAAGTTTATGATTCGCAAATCTCTCCTTCCATTTTCGTTTGGTGACTCCGATATAGTGTTTGCTAGTGTGTGTGTTTTCTAGTGTGTAAACTTCTGCCTTGTTTGTTTTTAGGCATTGTTTTTCGAGGGGGCATTCTATTGTTTTGCAGTTGCAACTAGTTGTTGGTTTTCGTGTCTTGTTATGGTGTTTTTCTAGTGCTTTTTGCTGTGTGCGCTGATTAGATTTGCCATATTGTTAGAACAGCTGTAGCTGATTTTAATTGTATTTCGGTTGAATATTTTGTTTAGCGGGTTGTCTTTAAGGAAGTGCTTATCTATTAGTGTTAGGAATGTCCGATGTTACATTTGACTAGTTTGCAGTATGCAGTATTTTCTATTTCTAATTCAATTTTTTCTTTTAGTTTCCTTGGTGTTTACAAATTATAATGTGTTAGTGAAGCCGCTGCTTTTTAATGCTTTATTGTAGATGTCTTTAATTCCGTTAAATATAACTATGCTAGATGAATTATTGGCTATTCTAGTGTTTATAGATTTAGGCAGTTGTTTAATTATTGCTGGTGGGTGGTTAGATTTAGTGCTAATGTATAGTGGATTTAAGTCATCTTTACGGAATGGTTTGTATGTGTTGTTGTTAAGGTTCAAGATGAGGTCCAGGTAATTAACTATTTTAATGTTGGAGGTAATTTCTACTCTGAATCCTATGCTTTTTAGTGTCCTAGTAATTTGCTTTTTTAGTCTCTCTGTTTTTGGACCGTTACTATTTCTAACAATTATTAATCCATCGTCACGGTATAGGCCAGTATCGTTTTATCTATGAATCTGTATGTAACCTGTATTGTCTATGTAACGCGTAATGTCCAATTAGGTATGTTAGTTGTGCTGAGTCGAACGAGCTAATGAGGACGTCGAATGGGTTGCTGGAATCCTTTTTAATCCAGGTGTCGCTGTTGCTTCTCAGTATTGGTCTTCTGCAGTGTTTAATTATTCTTATATCCTGGTCTCCTATTTTTACATAGTTCCTGACATTGAATGTTCTCTCCATGTTTGACGGGTAAAATTCCAAATTGAATAAATGTGGTATTCGTTCCATTTGTATTGATTCATTTGGAACCAATTTATGGTGTCCACAGAGCTGTCCCACTGGTTGTACCTCGATTTGATCCTGGTTGATCTTAGAAAAGAAGACTAGTTGGGTGGCTGGCTTGCATTTTGTTTATGAAGTTTGGTTTGTGGTCCTTCAGTAGTATGTATGCTTGTTTGGTGTGGATGGATCCTACTCTATCATTAATTTTTAGTGTGCTTGTTATGTTGTAAGCATCGCTGTTGATGAGTTGCTCGGTGTTTTTGTTTGATTTATCGGCGTGTACGAAGATTTTTTTTGGACTTATTTATGTGGTTGTTTGTAGTTTCTTTTGAAAGCTGTCTATGTCGTTAGAGAATTGGATATTGTTAATAATATTACGAAGATCTTCGAATTTGTACAGGACTTTTCTTCTTGGTGGGCTCCGTTGTGTCTTGAACCCGGAATTCTTTGTTTTTTCTATTTCTCCTTGCTTGTTACCATGGTCGTTAGGTGTTTTGTTGTCTGATTTGTATGTAGTGGTGATGTTGTCCATTAATATTTTCTTGTATATGTCTGGTTCAATTTTGTAGATGTTTCTGGTTTTGTCTGCGCTATTGGACACCATAAAAAGTCACAAATTTCAACCTCCCTTTTAGAAATATTCCCTTTCCACAAATTTCCCTCCTACTCGAAAATAAATTAAAGGGGTTAAAATTGAACACTTTGCCATTGGTTGAAATTCAACCAATGATAAGCCCCTAAAAAAAGGGCCGCGCACTTCAACTTCGGATTCAACATATTTGCAGACAAGCCCTGCTTCGAAATGGGATAAAACTGCTAGCAGCAGCTAGCAGCAGCTAGCAGTAATCTTTCAATCTACAAACTCTCCTATTGATCAAGCAGCCCTTTTCAAATAACCTTTTCTATCTACAAGCTGCCAGCAGAGAGACCAACAACTTCATTTTCACCATCATCTATGTTTACTGCCAGAACCCGCCTACTATGGACACATTACTTTAACACACACTTCTCTTCAAGACTTCTCCTTTCCTGCTACACTTTTCATTAAGACATTTTCACCACATGGTGCTCAGAATTTTCCTGCTACATGAAGACTCTATCTCCGTCGAAAAAGCAGTGCATGCATCATGGACATTTTGTTAGTCGGAACTAATTGGAATAATTTGTGAGTTTTTCTCCACGCTAAATACCCACCCTTTCGCACCACTCCCTTCCTCCAATACATCTATTATCTCTCATTTTCTCTTCTCTTTTCCGTTAATAAAGATCGGATTGTATCGAACCAAAATACCTGTTGCATTGTTGTTCTTTCTCTCATACTTTGAGTCAGC
>VCCN01006343.1:3400-14227 GCA_006491835.1 Architeuthis dux | reverse complement strand
TACATATATATATATTGGTCCTCAGAAGACAGAATTTTTAATGTATTTGAATACAAGTAGCCAATAGAAGCTGGCCATTATCCAATTTTGATTGTTTCAAAAATTACCAACCAAATGTATTGACTAATAGGTATATCAGAAATGAAAAAATAACAAAGCAGGTTATTGATATAGAAAGTTGCAGAGGTTAGTATTGATGTATTGAGAACAAATTTAGTAGTTCAAGTTACCAGAGTTGAAATGTGTATTTATGCTAACCAGTGCAATATAACACCTAATCAGTTTAATTACATTGCAAAGCTAAAGATGTTGGCAATCTTATTTTAAGTCATACTGTAACAATAACTGTAGCCGTATACAGCAGTCCCTTTATATAGCGCAGTTTGCAATATAAGGCGGGTGAGTGGTGGACCTCAATATTTTTGCCTATATTGTCGCCTACTCATCCAGAAAACCATAATTTACTTAACATGACAATTTCTTCAATTAGCTATCAATTAATTGCATGGTGTTTTACACATAATTTAATTTTGTGATGAAAACAATGCCTTCATTCACCGGTGTACTTGTTTGGCACTCGTTATTGACTTTTGATTACCCGCAGTTTAGTTATAATGCAGTTGTCTTTCTTGGAACCCAACACCCGCATTACAAAGGGAGGACTACTGTAGTAATAAAAGTAATTAATTTATATATATGTAAGGGACATCTGAATTGTACCAAAAGAAAACAAACTGGGAAAGAAGGAAAAACAGAAAATCTTTCGCTTTCAGAAAATGCACAGCAAACAAAGGCAGAGACAACCTATTGTACTTGACAAGTTGAGAACAAAAATGGAGTTGTGGTCATTAAAACTAAACCAACTAAAAATAGAGGTCCAAAAGGGTCTGCGTCATAATCCAAAAAAAAAAAAAAAAAAAAAAACTTTCGTGAATGCTATAAAACCGAATGTTGAAATTCCGAATGATCAGAATCCTGATTGGTTGAAATAACAAAACCACAATGCCAAAAATTCAAAATAGTGAAAAACAAAGGTAGACAACTTGAAATCCCAAATCATCCTTTGTACGTTTTTGTTCCCTCTTTCTTTCTTTAGACAGTGTTCCCCATAACATAATGAAAGAGACCTGTGAAATTGTTCCTTAAGAATTGAAGAAATATCTTTCGTGATATTGAACTTTCGGCATTGTGGTTTCGTTATTTCAACCATTCAGGATTTGAACAGTTTTATGGCATTCAGGATAGTGCTTTTGGGGATTATGATCAGCACCAAGTCCAAAGAGGACAACTGGATGACGATATTTAAATTTAATCACCATTTTCTGTACAATAGGTTATATGCATAGGGGGCAAAGAGCAAATAGAGAAATAGAGAAAAGAAAAAAAAGATTCTCTACATTTTTACATACAGACCAGAAACCTATTCAACAATTTTACTAAAAAAGTTACAAAACATCTTTTTTAATATATTTGAACAAATAACCTGTCCTTGCATTTACAATAAAAATTTAAACTAAATTAAAGTTTGTTAGACTTATTTAATCATGTCACCATTTCACAGGATTGAACTCAAGAGTTGAAAGTTGCCTTACATTAAACTAAATAAAAACCTGATATTCAAACTAATATAACTCCTGTTTTATTTTCATATTCTGTTGAAAAAAACAATTATAGATACTGCACTTGAATTTCAGACTGTCATAAATAATATTTTTACAGTGTAGTGTCATTAACTAAAAGTCTTAATTTCTCTATTCTTTTCAACATTTAACTCTTAAATTCATATAAAAATTGATTTCAATATCAAGGGAAATAACTGATTAAAGTTACCTCCTTTGAATTTTAGGTAAATTAAAAAAAATCCTTTTTTCCAATTCTATTCACAGAAGTGTTCCATTATTTTTCTATTCTATTCACAGAAGAGCTCCGCTGTCGATAGGTGCAGTATCAAGCGGTCCATGAATTCAAGAGTTAAAGTCATCAGAAGCAGCCAAAATAGATAATCATACTTTTAAATAACAAATTTTACAAGCACATGCATGGACTGACAGCAGGGGGCACAGATTATGAAAGACTTACCCAAGGTTTACATTCCACCCATAGCATAAACTTAAATTAAGCCTGTTTATAGCAATACAGGATGTCCATAAAGTCTCCATCTATTTTATTACACTGTTTAAAACAAAAATAGATAGGGACTTTATGGACATCCTGTATCACTAAAGAATCAACACAAAGCTTTAATGCTCTCCTAAAGTAATCCCATATCATTAAAAAAAACATTGATTTTTCCTCTCGTATAATTGCATATGCCTGTGTGCTTGTGCAGTGTAGGCAGCTTGTGCCTGTGCATACATCAAACGAGGAGTTAGAATATGCACTTGCAATATGTATATAGAGGGAGGTATTGTGTTGTCATTTCATACATCATTATAATAGTACTACCTCTGTCCCATAATAGTTGTTACATTTAGTGTATGAAATGTACACGCAAATGTAACAACTATTATAGGACAGAGGTACTAAAACATTATTGCAACCACTGATCCATATTTGAAATCTGATATAATTTGAGTTTAATACTAAGAGATTAGTGGGGGGGAGAAAAACATTGATACAAGAATTTATAACATAAGAGTATTGGAAATTTTATAGACCTATAACTAAAAAGGAATGATCATCTACTTAGCTGAAAAAATGCTTTAGTGGCATAGGTTAGATTTGAACACAATTAAAACCTAAATAATAACATAGGTACATCTATGTAGTATGTAGACCTGTCCCACAGATTTTGTTTTCAAAAATATTATTCACTTTGATCAATGTTTGGATGACATCTCATTAATTACAAGCAAAAATTAATTTAAACATTAGAAGAGTTTCTTTTTATATATTCCATGTCTAATGTGGTCAGTTGTGGAAAATGTCATACACAAGTGGATGTTTGCTTTGTAAATGTAATCTTTTAATAAAATTTTTTTAAAAATAGCCTAGGATCAAAATACCTACACCTAGACCAATGGTTCCCACCTGGTGTTTGTGGACCCCAAGGGGCAGGGGTGTCCATAAAGGTATTAATGAGGGTCTGTGAGCTTGTTGAGTAGGCAGACCTTTCAAAACCCTGGGGTCAGTGGGAAAATTCATTTAACTAAAAGGAGTCCTTGGTAATGAAAAGGTTGGGAACCACTGTCCTAGACTTCAAAGCTGGATAAAAGCTCTGTCACCTATGTGGGCATTCATACTCAAGTATTACAAAGTTTACAAATACATAAATAGGTTGACCAGAGTAAACATAGGTAATTTTGGAAAGAAAAAAATAAAAATATTTTTTTAATTTTTATTAAGATCTTAATATCAGCTGATAAATTTAAAAAAAGGGCCAACTATTTCATTATTATTGGATAAAGTATTGGAACCCAATTTTATTATTCGTGACTACTTATTTACCTTCATCTCAATTTTTTTAGTTGTATTTATATAATGTTCAATTCGGCTGTTTGTTTCTACAGCGAGAAATAGCACGATCAGAAATAAAGAGTAAGCTTCCGGTGAGAATCGAATTCACGTCCCTCAAACAGAAAGGGCCAACTATGTTTATACAACATAGCCTGTTATTGAACAAATATCTTCATCAAGTGACAAATTTTTTCTGTATATTACTTGCAAGTATCTGTTTTGCTAGGGATGAAAGCTGATGGTGATCACGTTTTATAAAATTCTTTATTCTAATTAGTGAGTCACATGAGAGACAGTCTGAATTTGCACAGCCGCAGATACAATCTCAGGTCAAAGGTAATGATTCACAGAGCAGAAGGATTTTGGAGATGATAAGAACAAAAAAATAAAAATTTTAAATTAACCCATTAACTGCAAATGCCGGGAATTTCCGTCATTACAGTTCTAAGGCTAACTCAATAAAATTTCCGTTTTATTGTGATTGATGACAACTCATTCCTGTCTGAGTAAGGGCTTTTATTTTGCAATGAATTATCTTGCAATGGACAGGGGCTTTTATCTTGCAATGGATATCTATTACTCTTCACCACCTTCCGCAGTTACTGGGTTAAGTCAAATTAACAATCTTGTTTGACATTTTTTTTTCTTTATAAAAAATTTTTTAAAAAACCAAATAAATAAAAATTGTGATGATGAAGAGGAAAGGAGAGTGGAAAAATGATGTGTTTGTGGGGAGGGTGATCTTAGTAAAATATAAAGATGATGTTGAGTCTCATTATCTGCACGTTTGTTCACATCCTCAACCATAAGCAGATAGAATTTCCAAGTTACACTTACGACACAAATGCATTTCTGGTTGATTGGACAGCCACTGGAATATAACAAGGTAAATAAACATGAATAATTAGAAAAATAAAGGAGGCCAGGCGTGTGCTTCAGAAATACATGTTCTTCCATAAGATCGGGATAAATGGTGCAGAAGATTAACATTTAGATTTTTTTTTTTAAAATATATAAACTTTCAGATGATTTTTAATCTATGAAAAAAAAGACTTGAGCTTAAAGCAATAACTAAATAGTAGGTAGACATTTAATTTCTGAAAATTTACCACAAGTTATGAAAGAAATTAAATCATTTCAAGTTTTGCATAAATCCTGAACCTTGAGATTATCAATATTAAAATGTCATGGTTCTAATTCAAAGCTAGATAGGTGAAAGTTTTTACTATTTGGAGGGCACACAACTAGATCTTTATCCTCCCCCTCCCCATGTACATATTTAAAATAGTATTAAATTACTTAAGTATGATCCAAGACAAAAAAAAAATGAAGATGTTATACTGCACTATCAACATCCCTATTAACTTACTCATAGTTTTAAAGACAAGTTTAAAATCTTAGGTACAAAATAGCAAAAATAAAAATATAAAAGAACAAAAAAAGTATCAATTTGCAATATCAGTTTCCATCACTCATGTGGTGACGCCATAATGGCAAAAAAATGAAAGAATTGGCAATGACAGATAGATATACACACATACAAACTATATCAAAGGGGTACATTTACATATACATACGTATACCCATACTAACAGGTCTTTCTTCTGATTCTGAACAATGGAACCAATCCAAGAATAAGAACTCTTTAGGGCTCAATACATAAAAATATCTTAATGTTAAGCTTAGACATGCTACCTCTGTCCCATAGTAGTTGTCACACTTGCATATGTATTTCATACACTAAATGTAATATCTACTATGGGACAAAGGTAGTATATAATTCCACGATAGAGAATTTAGAAAGTTATAAGAAAAATGCTAAAGTCTTTTTGTGATGTGGCATAAAACTACAAGAGGAGTTATGAATGGATGATGGGTATGGAAAAAAGTGAATAAAGTTTATGGATCTGAGGTTCCAATCATTTCAAAAAGATAAGATTAATAAGATATAGCAACATTTTTTTTTTAAGGAAAAGTTAAGAAAAGATGAACATTGGATTTCAAGAGATGATCAAAGATTGTTTTAAATCAAGTGAAAATGAAGAAGAAAAGCAGAAATAATAAAAACATTCAACAGATTGCATTTTCCTAATTTTAATCCTAATGCTTAAATTAAAACTGGCCACAAGATTAAAAAACCGAACATCAAGTATTAAAAGAAAATAAGAGAAAGGGATTGATTCACGTTCTATGTTTAATCTTACAAATTCAGACCTCCACTTCTCGGCAAGAGTAGCAAACGCATGGAACAGTCTAAGTGAAAAGACGGTCACATCCGAGAATATCAATATTTAAAAAAATAATTTTAATTCATATATCGGCCATACCAAATTCTCAGATTAAACATCCCACCCCAACTCAATTGAAACTGGCTTAATGACAATTAACTGCTGTCAAAAAAAAAAAAAAGAAAAAAAAAAAGAAAAAAAAAAGCCTATTTCAAATACATACATTCATTAAATTATTGGTATAAAATTCAGTTTTTATCATTTAGCAATGTTAATACAACTATTTTGCAACAACTTTATTTTTCGATATGTATACGCTTTGTATGTAAAGATGAAATCAGAGCAATGGTACAAGTATAAATATTCTATGTAGATATATGGGAAGTTTTTTTAAAAACTTTTCAGGGTCTGATAAAAGATTCTTTTGTTTTAGTTCATATGAAGAATGTGCAAGTTGAAAAGGAGCAGTTTCTATTACATATGACAGTGAAAGCAGATTAAATCAAGTCTTTTTAAACATCAGCACTAGATAATGGCAAATTGATGCTTTAATTTATAAATAATAATGAAGAGGAGAGATGCTGCCAGACTAAAACTATACATCTTCTAACATAGTTGGTAAGTGATTGGAAGTACAGGGAAAATGCACTGAGGAAAGAAAGAATAAAGAAAAGGAAAAAAAGACTTAAAATAAGATTGGGTGAGTAATTTAACCCTTTCGAGACTACTGGGACATATACATCCCGAGGTTAGAGTCCTGCACGGGTATGGGTAAGCCTGTGGGTCCGTGTCCGGCCCGGCTCACGAGCAGGCCAAGTCATGTTTATAAAAGTTGTTGGGCAGGTACGGGTGGGCCAAATCAGGTTTAGAAAAGAGAGCCGTTCCTGTGTGCAGTCTCACTTGATTGATTTTGAGTACAACATTAAATAATTTTACTATCTATTTAATTTACATAGGTATTTTTGAAAGAAGTACTTATAAACTACTGGTCGTGCATATACCATGTAGGTTTATGTTCCAAAACAAAATAAATCACGAGCTGCAGGTACAGGTGGGCCTCAAACATGAAATAAAATACGGGCCGGTATGACCGGACCCTAAAACATTACGGGTGGGTTATATAAAAAAAGCTTGTGGGCACTGGCAGGTGTGGGCAGCAAAATATCAGCCTGTGCAGGTCTCTACTAGAGATTCTAAAACTGCTGGGATATATATGTCTCTTTTTAGAATTCTATAAAGACTGTAATTCAGGCATTAAGCACCTTGATTGTTTAGTCTTGAAAGGGTTAACAAGGTAAGAAACCAACAGAATTGCTACAACAGGAGACTCAAATCTAATACATGATGTAAACAACAATCATGTTTGAAAAATTTATAAAGGAATGTTTGAAAAATGAATAGATGCTTGAATAGGTAAGGAGATGAACCAAAAAGACTCAAAGCAGAGTGCCTTCAGTGAAGCAAGAAAAAGAAAAAACTTTACCAAACAAACGTTTTTTTTGTTATTTCAACTGCAAATGAAAAATGAAACATTTCTGTGCTTGGAACCGGAAGTTGGCTGATGAAGTCAGCACTTTGTCACTATTGCAAACTGAATAAATCAAAATGTCTATAAAACATTTTTAAATGAATCCGGATGTCTAGCGAGGTCAGCAATATCTGATAAGAAATATCTGACAAGAAATATTTTATGTTAATTATTATTCTTGGATTGGTAAGAAAGCAACCACATACATACATATACTTTTATAAAGCAATTCCTTGTGTTTCAGACTAAAATTGTTCTTATTTTTCTCGGTGGATTATCAAATTCTTTTGAAATCTTTTCTACAAAATCTGGCAAGAAGAAATTTCGGGGGGGGGGGGGGGGGGAGAGACAAAAAAAAACAAAAAAACAACCAAATTATTTTTTGCAGGTAAAAATTGATAACTATGTTTACAAAACTAAAAATTATGTATAGTATTACAAAAAAAAAAAATAATAAAATAAAAATAAAAGCACTTATAATTATTTATCACAAGAAATGAAAATGGTCATATTTATTTAGGATGAATCGGGAAAGAGGAGGGGGGAATTGTGGAAGAAAAAAAGGAATGAATGAATGAAAGAAAAAATGACAATGGAAGTGAAGAGAAAAGAACTGAAAAAAAAAAAAAAAAAAAAAAAAAAAACCATAAAGATATTTTTGTCTTTTTTTTTTCCACTTTTTGTAAATTATGGAAGTAAAAATGTGTGTGCGACTACCAACCCATGTGGCCTGTCTGGTACATCCCACCACCAACATTTGCACCCATGTTGCTAGCAACAGTGTGTGGTGGCATAGCTGGCGAGGGATTGATAACCCCAGGTGGCATGCTGGATCTGTGACCAGGTGGTCGAGGAGGAGGAGGAGGTGGAGGAGGAGGAGGAGGGCCAGAGAGTGGCCCAGGGAGACCTGATCCATGATAGTTTCTTCGGCCCGCGCCACTGCCACCACCAGCACCACCACTGTGTGGAGTTCCCACCATTCCAAACAGGGGCTGGTTAGGACGAGGCTGTAAGGGATCATCTTGTCCATAGGTGTCAAAGTAACTCTGTACTTTTGCTCGTAATGACACTGCCCCATCACCGCCAGCAACAGGTACAGCTGCTGCGCCAACAGAAAGATTTGTATTAGTGCTGGGTATAGCACCACTTGGTGGGGGCCGGTTAAGTGGAATATGACCCAAAGATGGGAATCGGATCTCTTCGGAGAAGACTTGAGGGTTCTGCCCAGTTGGTGAAGGAAGTTGGTTGGGATTTGGCTCAAATTCCACCCCTGAGGGAACAGTCTGTGTAGATCCAAAGCTAGGTTTACCTGAAACTAAAACATCAGTGGTCAAACTTTCTAGAATAGCCTGTGACGTTACAATACTGCTTCCAGCAGATCCAGCATCAATCAATGATGAAGTCTTTTCTTGAGAAACAGGTGTTAAAACTGGCGCCTCTCCTGTAAGCTCCTGGCCTCTGGATCGGTTGTGATACACACTCTCCAGATTGTTTGTACTCCTCGGATAACCCTCGGAAGGCATGGATGCGTTCACCCCACTAGCAGACGTCCCAACTCCTTGCGGTCCAAGCATTTTGCTTGAATTATCCTTCATTCCATTTTCATCCAGAGATCCAATACCACCATTGCTACTACTACTACTACTACTACTACTACTATCACCACCACCACCACTACCACCACCACCATGGTTAATATCTTTTGAATCTAAAGCTTGTGAATTTTCTAAAGTCCTCTGAGCAAAATTACCATGTCGATATTGACTACTTGCATGTCTGTCCAAACCTGGAAAGCCAGGGGGTGGGCTCTTAGGAGTTTTCGGGGTCTGTGGAGTTACAGACTGACTTAGGCAATCTGTCTTTGGATTGCCACCAGTCTGAAGCTGTTTGTTCAGGTTCTCCAAAAGCTTGATTGTCGTTTCATCACAGCGGACATTCAGTTTTTTAGCCAGATCTTCCACACTTAGCCCACTTTGGCTGGATTTAAGCATCTGGATTATGGCTTGCAACTGTTTTGGGTTTGGAGAGCTTACTAACTTAGACTTGCCTTCTGAATCTGTTGAAGAAGAACCTGTCACATCATCTTTGCATTCAGCAGGGTCCATTCCCATAAAAGAAGAATCTTTATTCCTTACTGACATCCATGCATCTTTTGTGTCAGAATTCTGACTATTAATAGATTGCTCTTCACTCTTCGACTTTTCCATATTTATTCCATGGCTAGTGCTGTCTCTTGACATATGTGTGTAAGGTTTTGGATTCTCACTACTCCCACCACTGCTGCTGGTACTAGCCATTCGACCTTTAGAAGACCCAATAGGTGGAGGATTACCTTTGGGTGGAATATTTGGATGGTGTCCCTGTTCTTGCTCGCGTTTCATTGCTTCCCGCAAACTTCGTTTCCGATTCTTAATCCACATTTCGTGGCAATCTTGGTCCCGTGGAAATCTACAACAAAAATATAAACAATTTTGAAAAAGATTTTAGGATCTAATATTTTCAGTATATTTTTAAGAAAGTTTCCAAACATTTTATACAGTTAATAACATTTCTAATATTTCTCAAAAAAAAAAAAAAAAAAAAAAAAAAAACAACAACAACACAAACATTAAAAATATTGAATTGGAAGAGTCAAGACTTCAAAATTGAATAACAATCAAGGAAAAAATTCAAGAAAAAAAAAAAGAAAGAAAAGAAAATCATACTCGGGAGGAGTGATTTGAGCTGGATCAATATCTTTTAACCAAGCTGATTCTAGAGCTTGCTCTGCACTGCAACGACGACTAGGATCCAATTCAAGCATACGATCCAGTAAGTCTAATGCTGGTTTGGGTAGACTGAAACAAATAAATAAAAACAATATAAGAAATTTCTTACTAGGGAACACATACTTTAATCAGTAAAAAAACTCCTGAATTATACATCTGTAGACAAAAATTAAATATTTGTAAATTCTTTCTCTACAAATTTTTTATTATACCAATGAATTAGAAAAGAACACTACAAATTTTATATAAAACTTTTAACATCTACAACTATTTTTCCGATAACATGTATAGTGATCTAAAATTATTTCATTTTTTTTTTCCTTCAAAAATATCCATCCGTAATATACTAATAAACTTTCATTCAATTCTTTATATTACTTCAAAAATTTACAAGTTATTATTACTATATATGTAATTTATACGTAAAAGAGCATATATGTTTTACATGCTGATATTATTTTTCAAGTTTTCATAGATTGGATTGAAAAGAATAAGATGACATAAATAAACTAGTAAAATTCAAACAAAATTTACAAAGAATAAAATTGTAACAAAATGTCATAAATAAAGTATAAGAATCATCTATAAAAATACTTTGACTCAAATTCAATAGAGTTTTTGGAGAATACAGCAAGTTTTGAGTAAATATAGCAAGTGTTCCAATGTATAAAAAATTACTGGGATCTACCGTAAGATCGCACAGGGTGGTGAAATGGACTAAATAATAGTCCAGACCCATTATTCAAAGGCCGTCACAACTGCTAAATTGAGCATAATAAAAGTTATGACGCACATGTTTTTATTAACTTCACTATCAATTGACAACTCGTTTTAATCGTATTTGGTA
>VCCN01006342.1:92621-106127 GCA_006491835.1 Architeuthis dux | reverse complement strand
CATACTCAGAAAAACTCTCAATTCAATAGCCCCCACCAAGCCAATACCCAACATATGTGTCCCTATGTGAAACTGTCTTTTTTCATGTGAAACTGTCTTTTTTCATGTGAAACTGTCTTTTTTCACATGAACCCTGTGTTTATTAAGATTGCCCCGCCCCCTTGCTTAATTATTAAGTATTTTTCATTTATCATTCTCTTTTTGGATACCCCATGTTGACTTCCAATGCTTCACTATTTTAACACCATAATTTTCAATATTTTGACTCACTAATTTACCTCAATATTTATTTTTATTCTTATGTCTTATTTTAAATTTATTTATTTAAAAATTCCTACATTGTTGTAGTTCTGCCTCTTTCTCCTATTTTTTTAATTATTTATTTTTTCACATATTTAAGTGAGAACACCTTTTGATGGCAACACGTGACTGTAATTTCAGATCTAGAATTAAGAAGTTTACTCTTTTCATTATATGTTATTATTTTTAATTTTTCTTCTAGACACAAATTGCACCTTGAGTTTAAGCTGTTGCATGTTTTAGCCTCTTTCAGAATTTTCCATTTTATTACAGGCTTTTTTCCTGACTGTTAGTTTTCAATAATATATTGATAAAGCTGTATCAGTTTTTCTAATTTTATTTTTAAAAGATGACCTGTGATTGGCTAGTCTTACTTTAAATTCAGATTTGGTTATCCCCACATATGCTTTCTCATCTTTTTTATTATTTGCTAATGTTGATATTTTTTCTAAATACATTACTTGTTTCATTAGGCATTTATTTCCTAAGACGCATTGCTCTGATTGTTTGCAGTTGCATTTCCTTGTTGTGTTAATTCTCTCATTTGCATCTATTATTCTGTTATATAATTTGATATAATTTTCCCTGGGTTATCCATACGTGCATATCCCAATTAAATATTATTCAGGTTAAGTATTTTATGTAATTTGCTGTTACTTGGGAAGTTCCTTCTAATTATATCAATGAACACTTTCCCTACATGTTGTTCTCACTTGTCTATTGAATGGTGGAGTGAACCAAATTATTTTCCCCTTTCTCTTGTTTTTGCTATTATTATTATTATGTTCTTGGTTGTATTCTAGTTTATATTTGCTATATCTGCTATGTTCTAAGTCTTTCTGGTAAGCCTTTAGGTGTCTGTTAAATACTTCCTTATTCGATGAGTTGTTGTTTAGTCTTTTATTGATTGAGTTCAGGATTTGTTTAATTACTGATGGCGGGTGATTGGATTTTCTCTTTATGTATATAGGTGTGTTGTTCAGTTTCGCATAATTTTCATATGTTTTAGTGTCTAGATTAAATGTCACATCCAGGAAATTAACAATTTTAACATTGGCTCTTATTTCTATTTTAAACCCTATTTCTTTTAGCATTTTAGTTATTTGTTTTTTAATATCTACCTCCCTTCTGCTTTTGTTTTTTACTACTACTATCCCATCATTTCTACATCCGCAACTTCTATGCTTCTGGTATTAGTCAGATTATACAGGATATACAACCCCACAAGGTCTGATATTTGAGCGCTATCATAGGCTCCAATGGCGACATCAAAATCAGGGCCATTTGTTTTACCCATTGTTTATTGTTATGGCATAGGACAGTTTTTCTACTATGCATTATAATTTCAATTTTGTCTTGTTCTATATCTGTGCATTTATCTGTTTTTCTAAGATGACCTGTGATTGGCTAGTATATTGAAAAGTATGGTCTTAAAATAGTGAAGAGTTGGAAGTCAACAACGGGGTATCCAAAAAGTGAATGATAAATGAAAAATACTTAATAATTAAGATAATTATGACCTAAATATAAGATTTGTTAAATAATCAGGCACAGACAATATGGTGTCTGGAAAAGTGATAAAAAAATAAATAAAATAAAAATAGACATTAAGACTAGCAAAATAACGAGGTAAGATAACAAATAGAAACAGTAAAGATAAAAAACACATTAACAAATGAAAAGAGACAGACAGATACAGAGCCATAAAATAAATTAAAAAAGGAGGCAGCACAGATCACAAAACAACAGAACAAATAAAGCTCCAAAACATTGAACACACCCACTGCCAAATTCCACAAAGAATCAACAAATAACAAAACATGAAGAACTTTCTTAGTATAAATTAGAGTTTCTAAATTAATTGTGTGTCCACTTGAATAATCCTGAAAGTGAAACTGGTTGTACAACTCATTGTGGATCAATAAAATCATATATATATTATATATATATCATTAGAAAGAGAATTTTATCAGCTTTCCAATGGTGTATGTTCCCAATTTGTATCAATTGGGCTTAAAACGTTACAGCTCAAAACGTGAAGCTAAGTATTGAGCATTTTACAAAGAAAACTTCAAGTCTAGAGTCCAAAGTCTATGGATCATAGAATTAATTATTGATGATGTTATATACATATATATATATATCCTTAGATCCAATTTGTATCTGTTAGGTTTAAAAGGTTACAGCCCAAAACATGCTGCTAGGAATTTAGCATTTTACAAGAAGATTTTGAGTACACAGTCCAAAGTCTATGGTTGTGGATGAATATACATATATATATCGTTAGAAAGAGAATTTCCTCAGCTTTCCTATCTTGTCAATTTGTATCTATTGAGCTTAAAACGTTCCAGCCGAAAACGGGAACTGTGTACTTGAGGTTTTCTCGTAAAATGCTGAATACTTAGCTTCATGTCAAGTCATGGCTGGATGTGGGTAAGTGTTTATCACTTTTTAATTAATTAAACCATATGGTTTTAAGTGTCCTGAAAAACAGACTGGGTTGGTGAATTATTTTTGATTATCAGCTTAACTTTTGTGATGTGGTCTCAAGGGATGGTCAAGTTTCATATGTGGTTAACCGGTTGTGGTTGGAGAAATTTTATCTGATTTGATGACATATTTCAAACTGGGGTGGAGAATTATTTTGATCATCAGCCACATGTAGTGTGAGGTAGACTCAAGGGAAGTTTCAATGGAGGAATGGTTCTGTGTAAATAAATTAGTCTAATCAGGGTATATGTGTGTATAAAAAAAAGATTAAAGAAATAATTTGAGAAATTGATATTTGTAGAGAAGTTTCACATTGATGAGTGTATAAGATAAAGGAGATAATACATAACTCAAAATAATAATGCCCTGATAAGAAAATGCTGACTTCATCTATGTGCAGTAAAACAGAGGATACAGCCATAAACTACAAATTCAGACCTCCACCAGTGTTAGAAAAATCTCCTCTTAGCAAATGCATGGAACAGTCTAAGTGAAAAGACGGTCACATCCGAGAATATCAATATTTTTAAAAATAATCTTTATTCCAATATCGGACATACCAAATTTAACTACCATTTTTTTAATTAGTTTAAACCCAGCCCAACTACATTGAAGCTGGCTTAATGACGCAATTAACTGCTGTCAAAAAAGCCTATTTCAAGTATATATTCAAGTATAATAATAAATTATGAATATAATAAATATATCATTTCATTCAATAGACATGATTATTTCATCATAAGTTTAAAAGAGAGTACCTTAAAACTTACCATAACTCCATGTTTGTCATCAACGGTTCCCCGAGCATAAATAAAGCCATCTTTGATTTCTGCTGCAAAAGGGTCATAATGCCAACCATCACTTGGTGCTGGCACCACATCGAAATGGGAAGCCAACAAATAAGGAGTGAGGCTAGGATCCAATCCTTGGATTGTGTATAACAAACTGTAATTAGCCACAACTTCATACTTCACAAAGGGAGAGCTGTGGATGTGTATAAAATCTAAAAGAAAAAAAGAAACAAACAACTTTTAAAAGGAATGTGTATGTTAAAAAAGTTATTAGAAAATCATATTGGCTGTTACATTCATATTTGTGATTTGATGTGGGTTTAAAAGCATGAAAAACAGAATTGGAAAACCAAGTTCAAATTTAGATCAAGGCTGCTTATGTTTTACATTAATGCCCTTGGGGAAAACATGTATCCTCTTCTCCATGTGCTCTATCCCATTGCCAGATATCTTAGCAAAGTGTCTCATCATTGGCATACCACACTGGTTGATAGTGAGTGTGTAAGCACTTGAGCAAACCACTCTCCCATAACTACCATACCTGTCCATGTAGTAGCAGCATGAAGCTGTTATTTCCATAGTCAACTTTGACATGCTCCAATAAGATAAGATTTCCTTTTTTTATGTCTCTCTCTCTCTCCCTCTCTGTGTATACAGGCAGATAATTTTCTTTAAACCTGAGAACAAGTATCACTTTATAGGTCTTATCTAAATTATTCACTCAAATACAGTCCCATACGTGTGATCTTGAGCCAAAACGAAGCTACACTTTGTAAATAATTATTTCATTAGTTACATTTGAACAAAAATAAGACTGAGAAATAGAATGTTTCAAAACTGGAAAAACACAGACTAGATCCAAGATATGCAATTGCAAAGCAGTGAATTATCTTTTCATGTAATGTTGTTCATTAAAAACCCTGGCCGTTTTCTGCAGATACAGATATTGAATCATGGAAAGCAGATCTATTAAAAGTATGGCATGTTCAGAAATATATCTTAATTACTTATTTTTATTTAAAAACTGGAAAGTGGATATGTCTCCCTACTCTTATCCTGACCAAAAATTATATCACTCACTATTCAAAAATATTTAATAAAGGAAAAACATTAATAAAAAGAAAAACTAGGCAAAAATAATGTTTATTATTAATTTATCTGAAGAAAACAACAGTGAAGCAACATAAAAACTATATAAGGAAACAATTATGAAATTTCAATGTTGAAACTATTTGCAAATCAATACAATTCCAGTTGCTAGCTAAGGTAATTACTCTTTATTAATTAATGCATTATTGTTGCTTCAAGGTTTGTAATTGTAGTTACCTTTTTTTTAAAAATAGAACAATGCATTTCCATGATATAGCAGATTTATAGAAATGGTTTCTATTTTTTTCCAAGTGTATGTTTATGTATGATTTGTCCAAGTCATAATCTGCAATTTCATAGGACATTTTCATAAAAACACTAGGAGGAGCAGACCTGACATTGAAGCTAGATTGCTGTATGTCAGTCTTAATCATTATCTAAAAAATATTAAACACTGAAGATTTATTATTATTAAAACTTATGATAAATAAATCATCCAAAAAATAAGAATGAAGATTGCTATTTCTAAACTCTTTAACACTGAACAAAAAATGTTTAAGAGGACAAATTATATACAAGTTAAAAGTGAAGAATAACAATACCTTCTGGTGAAGCCGTTGTGACCTAATCAGTAAGGTGCTGTCACAGTAAGACAGGCTCCCAAAGATAAGGAATTAGAGTTCAAATCTTGACAGAGTCTTATTCTTTATTTCCGATCCATGCTGGCTACGTAATGATCGTAGAATAGCAAGGTGAGAGTTGCAATAAAAAGCAACAGAAATAAGAAATACGAGTCAAAAATTAATAATAATGACAATGCTTGATCTAAGAAATCCACAGACTATTATATCTAAGACTACTAGCATAATGAACAAAATATGGTGGTGTAGTGGAAATCAGAGAAGAAAAGGATATAGCTATATGGCTTATTTGAATGTCTACTGGTGAAGCCTTGTAAGGCACTCCCACAGTAAGACACAATCCCAAGGATAAGGATAAGCGTTCAAACATAGACAGAGGCTTATTCTTTATTTTCAATCCATGCTGTTTACTTAATGTCTGTAGAATGACGTCCTAAGAGTTGCAATAAAAAGCAACAGAAATAAAATGAAAAAAATATTTAGTCAAAAATTAATAATAATGGTTCATCTAAAAAATGTTAAGTACTTCATTCTTTTGTTTAAAAATGATGTAAAAAACATAATAAAATATTACATTCCATGTGTTTTAATAATTGAGACATAGGAACAAATAAAATTTGTGTTATTGATCATAGTAAAGATTTGTAATATAATGTGGAGAATTTATAGAGAAAAATATTCACAGCAAATATAACCATAGAGTGCATACATGAATCAATGAAAATTCATTAGTATTATCATTCATGAAATATTTTATAAATAAATATTCAGATATCTTCAGTAAATGAATTCAAAAGATATTAGAATTGGAAATGATATAATGTGTTTCATTTATTGCAACTTCAAAATAAAAATGAATACAATTTTACAATGTCTCAGCATTAGTTTCTCACAATTCATTTTCCAATCTTAATAATTCTATTTTTGTTGAAATCCTTCAAGCTTTAGAATTACAAGTTTCTTGGAGGAATTCTCCAGTGTTGCCAAGAGTACTCAAATTTTTATATAACTGTGAATCTTATTAAACTATTTTTCTGGCTCATGTCACATTTCTTCAAAAAATTGATACTTGTAATTTATAAGAGACTTTTTAAAATCTTAACTTTGTATTGATTAAGCCAGTGAATCATATCTCTGGGATATCATAGGATTTTTTAAATTAGAGAATTAAAAAGAGAGAACACTTTTTATAATCTTTATTCATTTTCCAAAAATCCAAAGTTACTTTATAAACAAGTTATCTTGTGATGTTCTAAAAAGAATAAAATGTAAAAAAAATGCCCATACTCAGGATAATCCATTCAGGGATTAAATACCCAGGATAATCCATGGAAGGGTTAAAGAAAATGTTTAGTTTCCTCTCAGTTGAAAACAGGAACTAACTTCAAAGGCTGAATGTTATTTCAGTGAACAACACTTTTAGGTTTGACTCAAATGCTGCAAAGAACTGAAGAAGGTGTAGTAATATAAAGTTGTCTTTCGTTTGGAGACACTTCATGGTGATCAAAAATAGAGGTGCATGGTTATGGAATATCAACAAACAGAGCATTTATGAGAAAAATATCATTCTCTTTTCTTAGTTTATTTTTCTCCTCATGTGGACAAATTTAGAGATTGCCAGGTTATCGCGTTACAAGACAACAATGTTCAATTGATTTTCTTATGTGTGTGAGCTATTCATGAATTATGCATGGAAGACGAAAAGAAAGGCAAGTCCCGGGGAAGAATCGAAACCATCTTGCTGTTGGGGCAATCTGCCCAAAAATCTGCCTTACTGGTTGGGCGACCTCATACTTATCGGGCTAGGCCACGCCCCTTTTGGTAAAAGGAGTGGGATGACCTTTTCTCATTTGCTGATCGCTAGGGAAGTAGAAAGTTGTGTGGTTCCACCCTTCCACCTATGTAGAACTTAATGGCAGTTCCCTTAATTATTTCAAAGGAAAATTCTTCTCGTACGCGTGAACACACAGCCGGTGAATATGGGGTCAAATGAATTCTGATGACGCCCGACAAACTCGCACACACAGCGTGCATGTGTGGTCAGAGGCTGGCACCACGACGTGTCAACATGTTACATTCTGCAAGGGCCAAAATTAGTCGACATGCATGTACACAGAGCCCCTTAACCTGGGATCAAATATCAGCCTCCACGCACACCCATATTTCGTTCCGCTAATAGTTCATTCCACTACAAAGGTAAGTTTTTGTCATAATTTACAAGCAAGGACATAAAACTAAAATCAGGGCACATTGCTCCTATGTAGTTTAGTGTAGGATTTAGAAAATTCCTCAAAAATGTTTTAGTATAAATATCTCTATGCAGAATTTTTAAGATACTCCAGATCTAACAGACCTCAGCAAAATTATACGAAATTAGACAACCCTGTGCCCCGATGGGTCAACCTTTGAGACAAAATAGGCACAATTAGATTATTATGTGGTATGGATATATAACTATGGCGTTGGGGAGGTAATTGTGCATGGATCTGCCCCCAAAAAACTTCTTTTGCAGCCTATTGTCCATCCTTCCACAAAATTTCATTGAGAACTTTTAGAGATATTGTGTGAACAGATATGAGCGTATACATAAATGTATTTTTTTTTTAAATGGAAAAACATTTTTCAGTCAAAAATAATTCCTGGATCCACCCCAAAATTTAACCACTTCTTCCATAGCTCATTGCCTTTACACAAAACTTTGATTGAAATTCATTGTGAACTTTTGGAGATATCGCGTGGACAGACATGAACTTTTGCTGATGTTATGTGGACATAACTATGGTGTAAGGGAGGTAATTGTGCACGGATCCGCCCAAAAGTTTAATCACTTCACCATGGCCCACCCTTCCACAAAATTTCATTGAGTACTTTTGAGATATTTGGATAGACAGAAAGATGTACCTCTGTAAATGCATAATTGATCAAAATTCACATTTTTGTTAATTTTAATCTACTGTTTAGATTCATTTGGTTTGGAAAAGGAAAATATTGCATTTGATTTTAAGAAGTTACTAGACAATCCTGTGACCCATTTGGACACTAATCAGTGTGAGTGTGAACGCAGTCCACACAATATTATTTTTCAGTTGCAAATCATCCGGTCTTTTTTTTGCATTCTTTAAGTTAGCACATTTTAGGGGCATCTTAATTCCAAACTTAAATTTTGTGTTTTGAAAAAATGATTAACATGTAAAAAAAAAGAATTGCAAAAAAATAGTGTCGTAAAAATATGAAGTCATGTAAAAAAAATCTTTCCAACAATAAAGTGCGGTCAGAATAAATCTACAGTTATGACAGCATTATAGTTATATAGTAAATAGAACTCCCACCCCAAGACCTTAAAATTTTCCCAGATTGTGTTTGCATTCTGTAAGTTAGTGCATTATAGGGGTACCTTGATTCAGACCGTTTTGGCTGCTTAGAGGGCACAAGCAGAGTTTTAGTATTATATAGATAGATACAAGTCATTATAAGATGGCTGATTGACTAGAGATTAATTGTGATGGGAATAGAGTTATGGAAAATGGTTCTGTATAACTGCATTAGTAGAAAAATTTCCTGTGATATTGTTCTATTCTGGGAAGGAAACACTAATGGAACAAAGAAGAAAGAAGCAGATATTGCTGAGGGAAGTAGAAACCATAACAGTATATGGACAGAAACAAGCTTACAGACTAGAATACACAACTGGTGGTTAGGAATGGATCATTGTTCATGCCATCATAGGCAACAGACTTTATATACTAACAAAAAGACAGACATGAATAATGAAGCTGAAAATACAAAAAGTATAGAGACATGGTCTAGTTATGGATATATAAATCAACCAAGAAATCTACCATATGCTAGAAAATGCTCTGTTTTGTAAAATTACATTATTTTACAGTGTACAGATTAAGGAATATCTCATAAAAATTATCAGGCAAAGTTATTTAGGTGTAGAGTTATATTTTATAACTTTTTTTGGTTCAGTAAAAAAAAAAAATCAAAAAAAAAAAAATCAACTTTTATGAAGTTATTGTTTGTAGTATTTCAATTTTTAAGATCCCGCCTCCTGCTCTTTCTGTTGGGTCTGGACGTTTTGACAACAGACAGTTAGCCAGTGGACGTTTCGCCGAAAGAATATTTATCACTTATGAATCTGCATATTTATTGTCTCCAAATATTTATATTTCATATTGCAAAAAGAAGAAAAAACAAATTAAATTTACTTAAACATATGTTGAAGTCAGATGCTGGAATTGACTTTGTTTTTCCCCCATAACAACAAGAATAATCCTCACCAAATTTAGGGGATGCTGCGTTAAACCAAACCAATATATAAAATTAACATTTCCCTATTGTGATTTAAAATCATGACCAAGTGATCAGTAGGCAACTCTCTTATCGACTGGGCCAAACTGACAAGTCTTACATATCTACAAAAATGTATGTTACAAATACACAAAGGCTTATTCCATTCTAATAAATAAATACATTTATACTAAAAAATATATTTTTTTAATGATTTTTCATTTAATACAAAAGTGCAGTAATCATCTTCAGTCGGAATAGAAGTAAGAGTAGAGTTTGACCCTACAGCAGCCAGGCTTGTTTTCATTATTTCGGTCTTCTTTTGATGTTAGATGATATTGGAAGAACAGAATGATAACATAAAACAAACATTATGAAATAAAATCCACTTTGTCGGCAAATTAGAGGCTTATACCCCACCCCCCATAAAAATCATTAGGTATGCCTCTGTATGTAAATAAGGTAATATCATTTGTTTTATATGTTCTGTTACAAACTACACTAAAACTATACTTAAAGTCAGTTTCATGAAATAATTTCTTGTAATAGAATATATAATGAAACTAACTTTGCAAGAAATTTTATGACCATTTTGTTTTTTTTGTAATAGAACAATGAAAATGCTTTACATTAAAAATCATTCATTTATATATATTCACAAATGTCAACTTAGATTTCATTAATGACTGAAAATGGGCAAAGCATATTTTTGACATTTTGATTTAGAATGTAAGTTAATTCTTAATATTATTATCTATATAATAAGCGCTAAAATTTGTTTGTTTGTTTATCTTGAAACAACGTCGCCATTTCTCAACGAATCTTTACCAATTTCGGCACAGAGATCCAGATGCATCCCAGAATAATGCATGAACAAAGAAAACCTGGGTCCGGCCTCCCTCCGGGGTAATATCTTATGTAACTTCCTTTTTTGATGCACTATGTCCCATAATAGTTGTTGCATTTACATATTACATTTGCTTATACAAATGTATGACTATTATGGGACAGAGGTAAGAGACCATGCCTCAATTTGGAGAGGAGTGGAAAAACTTCATCTTTCTACCAACATGAGAGTTGCACTTGTTTGAGATGTCTCAGCAGGCCAGTTTGAAAAGGTTTTCCTTCAACTGGGCAATGGTATGCTACCAGTAGACACTGAGAGTGGAAATGTCACCCAAAATTGTGGAACAATCACCAACACATCTCAAAAAATGCTATTAAAGGTTTATCCTAGCCTCTCACAGAATTATAGAAATCATGATTAGTTTTGTGAACGTGCCATCCTGGCTCAAAAAAATGACATTGTGCAGTATATTAATGCTACCATCATTCAACATCTACCAGACCAATCCAGATGGTACAACTCAGTTGACACTGTAGTTGACCTCAACAACGCTGTCAACTATCCAACAGAGTTTCTAAACTAACTGGTATTCTACCTCACAATAGGCAATCAGAGTTGAACTGACAAGTCCATGTTTCTCTCATGGTCAGCTCTATGTTACATGCTCATGTGTTGGGGCAAGCAAACATCTTTTCATCAGAGCACCAAACTGCAGAACAGGAAATGTTGTCTACCCCAGAGCTCTTGCTGGCTAAAATACATTTCTGTGAGAATTGTTTCTGTTTTATGTGTTGCAAATCAATTTAGAATTACAAGAAAATCTATAAAGTAAAAAAATAAATATAAAATTAAAATTAACAAAAAACACAGTCTCAAAGGTTTCACACATCATAGCAGCCTGAAAAAAACCCAAAACACTTTAGTGATGTATATGCATCAAAATAAAAAATATATGCACATAATTATATACCAAAAGTACTACATTAATATTTGCCATAAGTTAAGTTGAATAAAAAGAATTGTTTCTAGATATTTGGCACCCGGGTAACGCCAGGTAACTCTGCTAGTAGCCTATAAAAGAAACTATTCTGAAATATACCTGTTAGCTAAAAAATGGTTTACGCCACACAAAACCAGCTTTTTTAAAGAATGAGAATGTAAACAAGTTTACCAATGTTTGTATCTTTATTCTCAATAGAAATTTGTCTGTAGTTATAATTCATTTATTCATGTGAATACATTGTCTGACACACATGGGTAGACAGCTGGTCACATCTAATGGGATTTGTATTTGAAGTTATTGGCAGAAAAAATTTGTTTAAAAAGAGTTGACCCAAAAAGAGTGGGGTGTACCTAGGGTTAAATTTAGTTTAAACTTTCAAATCATTTTGCTAGAGATTCAAGATTCTGCAGCAAAAATATATTTTAATTAAGTAAATAAAAATAGCTTCTACAATATTTTCAATGATTTTTCTGATATTAATCTTTGAATACATCATATTCATTGCGATTTCTTTATCATCTGTCATTAAAAAACTATCAATACTCTCTAAAAAGTTAAGTCATGATTAAATTATAGTAAATGATAAAAACAATGTTTCCTTGTATCAATGATAATATGCAATTAGACAAAGAAACTTTATCAGTGACAATAAGAAATGCAGTGGGTATTATTGTTTTATCATTTACTCTTGTCTACTTCTCTTTATATGACAAACTATTCAACTAAAGGACATTTCCCGGTAAGTTCTGCTTCATCTAAATTAGGCATTATCATTGTAGATAAGTAAATGTTTCTAATATTCACTGTTAATTATTTAAGATTTAACTTTTGTCTGACTGCAAGTCCACCATAGTTAGCCATTTAATTTTCATATCTAAATATATAAATACCAGTCACTTTTTTTGTGCAGGTGTCTGTTCACCTGTCACGCTATTCCAAACTGATATATAAAATTAAGAAACACTACCACGATTTGATCGATTGATGAAGATCTTAGTACTGATGACACACATGAACTACCGCTACAGAGATGAAATAATCAGGATTTCAAGCGTAGAGTATTGTCAGTCAGTCAGATGCAGTGGCATAGCAAGAGGGGGGGGGTGAAGGGGAGCAGTCACCCCAGGCACAAGTATGAATGGGCACAAAAATTCCTTTGGCCTGAAATACAGGCAATGTCGAATTCAAAAGTGTGCACATACTTTTGTCATAGTAAAAAAAAGAAATGCATAACACAAGATTTTTGCTCACACTGACTTAACAAAATTAGAGAGAACATTGACTATAGCCCTATTCAAGACAGAGTGCCCGGGAGTGACACTTTCATCCTAGGCAGCAGTTGACGGGTTGTGGTGGGTTTCTGCATTGTCATCATCAAGCCTTCATGGCAGCCTCCTTTTGCGAGGTAGTGTTGCATCATCAACATTGAGCTCTCTTTTCTTTTCAATACTCGCTCCCAGAACAGATCATAAGCACCATCGTTACAATCTTTTGATAGTGTCTTAATGACATCTGGAGCAATAGCTTCTCTGTGACACTGACGATTCATGTTTGTGGATTCCTTTGTCTTTTGCCAATGCTTTTTTTCTGGAAACCTGTCTCAGTGAAAGCAACTTCACCTTTTGTCGATGAAATCATGTTGTGTTGAAGTGCTTTAATACAGGTAAAGCAGAATGCTAGTGCAACCACTTGAATTTATCAAACCATGATGATTGGATAGACCTTTTGAAATTTTGTTTTCCAAATGTCAGGGCTGGGAATTTAAAATTCCACGGCTGGTTCAGTTCTGTCAATAACTTGATATGGGCACTTGGATTTTCTGATACAACGCTGGTTGTTTGTTCAGACGTAGAAGTTGATGAGGTGGATACTTCTGTTTCTGTGCTCCTCTCACTAACAACTTCTTGCTCATGCTTTTCTTCATCTCTACTTTGTTGAGGCTCACTTCTCCTTTTGTTGTAAACCATTTCATTATCTTTGCCTCTGCTGGAGTCAATCGATCAGACGTTATTTTAGACATTACAGTCGTTGAATTGAAAATCTACAGAATAC
>VCCN01006342.1:74493-90209 GCA_006491835.1 Architeuthis dux | reverse complement strand
TCCAAATTCTGTATATTAATCACCACTACCCACCACATTAGTTTATTGCTGGGCTTAGGTTATTCATGTGTTCACACATTTATATGTATCTATGTATCCAGACTTCACCCAGCCCTAAACGTTCATAGTAGAAACTTGAAATTTTGTACGCACACATCTCCCTCAATGAGTAGTGAAAACGTTTTTTTGTTTTTTAAAAATTCTGCCCCAAAATAGGTTTTTTAAAGGGGGAGTGCAATATACAATGTAAGTTTATGCTAAATTGGTCACTAGTTTGAGCCCACATGTTTTTTGAAAATTCACATTTTTTAGTGATCACAGCTCAATTTTTTAATTGATCACTCTCAACACAGTATATATAGGAGACAGTGATTCATAATTTCCCTTGGAATCCTAGTATTTGTTGGTTTGTTACCATAATACAGCAAAAATGTTACCTGTAATTTTTTATGGGTTATGTGCTATTAGAGATATAATTTGTTACTAGCTGGACCTGCAGAAATTCCATGGATGTTGACAACTAAGATATCATCATTATTTTCGCATATATATTTCTGTAATTAAAGTATATCATTACCTCTTCCAACAAAGTTGGAGAGGTATATATTACTCTCTGTCCGTCCTTCTATCCGTCTTTCCATCTGTCTGTCCATACAGTATCTCCAAAAGTTCTCAATGAATTTCAATGAAATCATTTTTGAAGGGTTGACAATGGGCTAAGGAAGAAGTGGTACTGGAATGGTGCTCGTTAAGTGGGGGCTGATGGGTAGATTCATGTTTATTGACTGAAACATACACATATACATAAACATTACAAATCTGATCAAAAAAACCAACCCTACCCCTAACCCAACAATAAAACATGGCCACTATTTAAATCTGATAGTAGCTTGCACATCAAAGCGGACTAATGCCAAAATTGATCAAATGAGTTCTCAGTTATTGAGAAATAATAATTTAGGAACCTCTGCCTGAGGTTGCACGTTGGCCTTCCCAGGAGTGTGTGCTGACCCAACTGGTGTCTCTATAAATTATCATTTGCTTTCAAGTGTTGTTAGATTTAGAGGTTTTTTCCCCCGGGCAATGCCAGGTACCCTAGTTAGTTATATATACAATACAAAAGTTGCAGTAATCATCTTCTGTCAGAATAGAAGAAGGAGTGGAGTTTGTACATTGTACAATAAAGTGCATGTTTTTTGTTTTCACACAAGTTCTTGGCACATTAAAGTAAAACGACACTTGATCATCATATTTCAGACATATCTTCGAAGGAACAAATAAACCAAATGTCTTTTAATCATGGTCTGTTGAGAAAATATTTCTTCCTTTTGAAAGGAAACAATTATAAGGAAGAAAATTTAATTGAGGATAAAAGGGGGGGAAATAATGTGAAATAAAGTTGGATTATCTCCCTTAAAATCTACCTCAAATAGTATAACATGTTGTTAAGTTAATTTAATGAAATGCTTGAAACTTAACTACAAAAATAATCGGACTCAAGAGTTCAGAATGTAAGTCAGTAACGGCAATCGATGCTAGCGCATCTAAAAATAATTTGTGCGTGAGTAGTGACCGACCTAGTTGTATGTCTTTTTCGTATAACCATAGAATATGGTATATTTTTCAGGCAATAATGTATTTTTCCTGCACTTTGTACTTTTTTTCATTCACGTTCCCAACAAAAAAAAAGAACGTAAAGAAAAATCTGCATAAATGCATCATTAATTTATCTTTTTTAAAAAGTAACTAGAAAAGAATACGGCACTTCACCATATCATATGTATCGTGCTTAAATGAAAATCAAAAATATCACCAATGTTGTTTTTTTTAAATTTATTTCATGGCGTATAGTAACGTGTTTTTTCCACTCAAAATAAAACTATTTTCCCCAGGCGGCTACTACTACTACTGTTTTTTTTTAATTCATTTTTTTCTTAATTATTTCTCAATCTTTGCCCCCCGCCGTCTTGGCTTTCATTTAATTTATCGATTAATGTCATTTATTTCATTATCGCTGACAAGAAGAGTGGGTTGTTTTGAAATTACTTACTTTTCTCCACAAATAATCGGAATTTCGTGAGTTCATCGGTCTCGTACACATGTTTATCCCAGGAAATTGTTTTGAATCGCAACGCTTGTCTGAAATTTTCAAGTATCTGTGGATTTTTCTTAAGGTCAATTCTTGAGTGTGTGTTCTCTTTTACTTGTGTTTGGTCAATGCATGCATTTCTTTTGTCCGTTCTCACGTCAAAAGTAAGAGTTCGTATAAACACCACAGTTATAAGAAGACAGACAAGAAAACTGACACTCAAGCAGATCTCCTTTTTGGCCATGTCTGATTAAAGAAAAATCTTTCTACGAAAATGTTCCTCCTAAGTTACATTCGATTAATCTGTAGAGAGACACTTGGCTTACTTGACCTGATTGAAATTGAAGTAACCAGTAAACACCTATATCGTCAGGCCCCAATTTTATCTAGAGTTTGATATCATTCATCATCGTTACGTTATGTTTTCAGTTTCTACACGTGATTTGGTGATTCACTGATTAGATGTGTTAAAGCTACTACTAACTAAAGTTTTGAAGATTTAAAAAAAATCTTAATTTTGTTCTATGGTACATCAGCAGAGAGAAAAACTTTTGTGTTTTTATCAGCGGAAAATGATAAGGTCGTTGTTTTTCACACCAGAAGTTCGAGTTCTTGTTCAAGAGTTGCCTATGCCATGCGGCTGTTGGGTATGACACAGGCTTCCCAAATGGTGATTCATCAGACGTAGCGGGTACGATAGGCTTGTTAAACTTAACGTAAATAAATAAATCTGGAATGGTTGTTGTAGGAATAGTCATAATCTAGGCTACTAAAAAAAAAAATAATACCCATACGGTTACCAGATACAAACATGAAAAAGGTAGACAATGTACTCTGTAAAGTTAAACGAGGACATTTCAAAATGAAACAATTTAAGATATAAACTTTTATTACGAAAGAAAACTTTAAAATAATATTATAGCATAGTGCTCAAACCAAGGGCATCTGTTGCGGGGAGGCAAACGGGGCATTTGCCCCCCCCCCCCTAGTGCGAGAGTGTTTGAAAGTTTGAACCTTAAGTCTTATACAGACCTACCTACCAAACCAAGTCTCCCGCAGTTGAAGCCTGTAGTGCTAACCCCCCATGCCTGTAAAAAATGTTGCGCTCCTATTTGCAGACCTACCAAGTCTCCCGCATTTTGTTGATTATCTTGGTTTAAAATTATGTTACGGTAGATTTTCAATACACTGAAATAGCTGTTTTTAGAGCTTCTAGAATTGAAAATTTTCTCTCCCCCACCCCGGCGGTGGAGACATTTTTTTTAGGAAATCTCCCTCCCGAGAATTTCAGTACAATTGTTTTATGTAACCCCGACTTAATGTAATAAGCTGTTTCACTTTTAGGGTCTGTATGAAGGCACACACACGCAAGTGAGAAATTATTTATGCGTGTAAATCAGTGTAAACCAAAAACGGAGGACGTTAATTTTTTTTTCAAAAAGCGTACATGTCCTCCTTTTGGATACCATATGATAACATACTCATAACTTTGGTGTCTGGCTAGTGAAAAAAATTTTAAGTAATATTTTAATTTATTAAATAATAAGTAATTCATTCATTTCTTTCTTTCTTTTTGCAAATGCGTAAGAAACCCGGGTTCATTCTAGTTGAACATAAACAAAAGAAAAATGAAGAGCAGCAATGTTTTTGATAATTTTTAATTAATTACAGTGGAATTGCAAAATTATTTAAACTAGTTGGCCTTGTGTTAAAAAGTGATTACTTTCCACCCAATTTTGATCCCTGAAAAGGAAAAAATGTCCCCTCATTTTTTACCCCTAAAAAAAGGAAAAATACAAATTCCCTTCACATTTGACCACTAAAAAGGGAAAGAAGCTTCCCTTCAATTTTTCAATCAATCAAAAAAGTTTCTTCTCACTTTTGACCCCTAGAGATAAAAAGTTTCCCCTACAAAAGAAAAAGAAGTAAATCATTAAACACTAAAAAAGTAAATAAAAAGGGTATTTTACACAAATATACAGCATACTTTGACCCCTTAAAAGGAGAGAAAAAAGATTCCACTCACTTATGACACCTAGAAAGGGAAAATAAAGTTTCCCCTCAATTTTGGCCCCTAAAAAGGGAAAGTTTCCCCTCAATTTTGACCCCTAAAAAGGGAAAAAAATAGTTCTTCCCAATTTTTTTCTTGGGAACATCTTTTTTCTGAAAGAGAACATCCTAAGGAACATTTTAGTACCCGAAAAGTAGAATCATGGGGGGGGGGTGCACGGTAGCCCCTGCTGGCCCCCGGACTAGAAGTAAACAAAATCCTTCAAAGCAATAGTTTGTTTTTTTTACAGTTTTCTGCTTTTACTGGTAAAACAAATCTCCTCTTCACAACTTAACTCTGGCCATCCATCTACAACAGTGCGGATCAGAAGTAAGGAATAAAGTCTTGGTGTTAATAATCTTTTTTCAATTTGTTGTGTTGTGTAAGAAATGTATTGAAAAACATATTGTCCACTGTGTTGTGAAATTTGAAGTTATTTTTCCCCCCAGGTATCCCACCTAGTATATATGTATGTAGATGTACAAAAAGATTTAAGACAAACCAGGAGTATAAATTATGAAAGTTCATTATTATTTTTTATTCTTTTGCGTTTTGCGGACTGCAGTTACAACTAGTGTCGTAACAGACGTGTGTCATCATCAGCGCATCTTTTGGAAGTGAGAGAAAATGAATGTCTGTAACATGTACATGTTAGTATTGTTGGGGCCAAGATTCATGTGTGAGAGAGATCAGTGTGTGTCTCATATTCATGTTTATTGTATTTTGGGGGCCTTATGTTAATATGTGTGGGGTGTCGGGGAGGTGTAATTTATGCATTTATCAGTTTTGATCGGTCTGTAATGTCCATGTCCAGACATTGGTAAGGTGTTATCAGCTAGTTTGATGTATTTTTTGTCTCCCGCTGTCAAGTGATTGTGGGTGTGTGTGTGTCTGTGTGAGTATATGCATGTGTGGGTATGTGTTTTGTGTATGTGGGTTATGGGTGTGTGTGTGGAGTTGATATGTATATGCTGAATTAGTGAGTCATGGAGAAGCAATTGTACATATACAAGTGAAAAAATAGAATTAAACCAATGGGTACATCAGAATGAGGAACCATAAGAATAACAAAGATAATAATGATACTAATAATCATAATAATAATATTTAAAAGATGTAATAAAATAATAGTATAATCATGAAATTGAAAGGACAGCATGGACCTATGGCATAGGAGTGAAAATAAAGATAAATTAAAAATAAACAAAGCAAATAGTGCTGATTTAAGTTTTAGGATGTCCCAGCGGTGCATCATTATTTGAGTAAGTGTGGGGAGGGTGTTGTTAAATGTTGTTATGAGCGGTATGCGGTTCAATATATCTTTGATTTCTAGTTTATGGGTGTCTTCTCTGGGGATAGTAATAGCCCTATTGGTTTGGTCCTTTACCAAATCGTGTCCGTAGCCTCATGCTGTAAAGTGTTTTATAAGTAGATCAGTATTTTTCTTAAGTTCATTATTGTCTGAGCATATCCTTCTAAGTCTGAGTGCCAATGAGAATGGGAGGTTTTCTTTTAGGTGTTTAGGATGTGCGGATTTAAAATGGAGGTAGTTGCGTGTTTCAATGGGTTTGGTGTGGTTTGTACTTTTCTATTGTAGTCTATGTAGATCCTCCTTATTCCTCCTTATCTATATTTGTGCATGTTTTCGCCATGGTTAATGCATTTTGGAGTGTTTTTTTTGTTTATAGATGGACAGAAATCAACAATGTCAAAAGTTATAAATACAGCATTATCCTTACCTTTGATGTTATTGAACCATTTTAGTGCGTCCGTTGTATTAATCCACTGGTTAAATCCATAGTGGTTCTTTACTTCCTGATTTATTCCATCTAGAATTTTTTTGCTTATTTTGCCAACTTCCGATTTTGGGGGGTTTATTAATCTTGCCACTGGTTTATTATTGAAGTTCTCCTTATGGTCTTTTAGTAGTATGTATGCATCTTTTTTATAAATTTGAGCTACTCTGTCACTGATTTTCAGTTTATCTGTTATTATTTTTGCTTCTATGTTGATGCTTTTTTCCTGGTTACTCTCTATATCTTTTTTATATGTGTTCTTTATATTTTTCTCTACTAGTTTTTATACTTTTCAGGAGCCATTTTATATATGTTGGTAGTTTTGTCTGCTCTTACTAGTATTTGTTTTTATTTTTTTATTTTCTTTACTTCCTTCCTGAGTTTGGTTTGGAAGTTGTCTATTTTACTTCTGAATTCTATTTGGTTTATGATATTAATCATATCCGCTTTAAAATTATCCAAGATTATGTTTTTGGGTGGTGTCTTCTTGGTTTTGAATCCAAAATTTTGTTTCTCTGTATTGTTCTCGTGTTTATATAGGTAAAAAAGGTGGATCAATAAAGAAATATCATATATATATATATATATATATATAATAAAACGAGAAGAAAGTGATATGTATGTATAGTACTATAGATTACAGTAGTAAACCCCAAACCCATAGCTAGGACCAGGTTAAAAAGGAGAAAGAGATGCCATTCCGCCATCCACCCATAGCTGTACCTCCTACCATGTTACTAGTCTGAAAAATGTGATCAAATATGAAACACGTGTCACTAGTCATTGAAAAATAACCTTGTTTTTCACTATTGAATTGTGTATATATATGACCTTTTTGGGGACTTTATCATTGAACATTACCTTTGTTCTGTTCATCTTTAAGCCTACTTTTTGCTTTCTCTGTTTAAATCCGTCAACATGTTTTGTAATTCTTCTGATGTCATTGAAATGTCATCAGCAAGTGGATTAAGTATTCTCCATCTCAAGATTTGTCAAAGCCCACTTTCAAAGCCCACAAAGCACTTTCCATTACTGCCTCAAATTTCAAAGGTCTAAGAGTGACTCATATTTAGTAAGATTTTGTGATTCTGACAGGGAAATTCTGAAGACAGGAGTATCTTAGGATATTGTTACCAATTGAATAGTGATGGCCCATTGATTTCTTGGAAATCAAAGAAACAAACCACTGTTGCTTTACCATCATGTGAAGCAGAGTACATGGCTCTATCTTACACTGTCCAAGAGACAACCTTTCTGGGGCAATTATTCAATGATATGTAAGGTAGCAATAAAGTGCCAGTTCATTTATATGCTGACAATCAGGGGCGATAGAATTAGCTAAGAACCCTGTATTTCACCAAAGATCTAAACATATCGATATCGGGTATCATTATATTAGATCACAAATGTTAACAATTAAATAATGGAAGTCCCATTGGTATCTTGAAAATAAAATGTGTTTATACACAGTTAAGTGATCCTTAAAAATTGTAATCTTTTTTCAGGATAAAAAGGAATTTTAAAATAGTTTTGGCTGATTAGTATGGACCAGTAAATATAGAAAGATCAAATCATTTGTGATCCAAAAATAATTTTGCAATTGTAGTAGGTTAAAATACATATAATTTGGTGAAGGTAATATAATACAATTATGTTGTACATTTTACATGTACAACATAATTATATTATGATACCTTCTAATAATAATGCTGATATATTTGAATAAATTTGATGTTATTAGAAGATTTTATAATTAAGGGAAAACAATTGAAACAATAATTTGTAAACCGTAAGCCAATATTTGGTAAATTAAATGTTGATGAGAATCTTATAAATAGAAGATAGATGAAGCAATTGATTTCAGCATCTCTTATTCCATTCTTGTAAAAATCTTAGTTCAACATTTAATGAATTCAATGTTAACAGAAAACTTTAGTTTAAGAGATGTCGATATGTAAACTTGTCTGTGTATTCATGTATTTTCTGATGTCGTATTTCCTTTACTGGTTTATGGCAACAATGTTGTAAAATCCAGATTTCCACTTTACAGCAAATCCATTCTTTGTTTGTATTTTCCCCGCTAAAACTTCAGTTCAATAAAGAAAATCAGTGAAGACCCATGGACGTCCAGTTTTTGCTTTAATCCATCTCACATCAGCTATTTTTATATCAACAGAAATATGAATGGAAACACCAGCTTTAACTCAACAGTACGCAATGAATTTCAATGAAATGTTGTCAAAGGGTAGACAATGGGGTAAGGGAGAGTTGGTTAAATTTTGGGACGGATCCAGGAATTTTTGTTTTGATTGAGAGATATTTTTCCATTTTTTTTTTCTCCATACATTTATTTATACGATCATGACTGTCCACACGACATCTCCCAAAGTTCTCAATGAATTTTGTTGAAATTATGTGGAAGGGTGAATGAAAGAGGTGATTAAATTTTGGGGCTGATCCATGCACAATTACTTCCCCAGACAATGTCGTTGGCAGAGGTATGCACTCTCTGAGTGCTTTCTAGTTTTTGAGAAGTTATTCTTTTTTAGTATGTTGTGGTTTGGTTACGGTTTGAGCATTGTTTATAGATATTTACAAAGCTTAGCTTAATATAGCACAAGGCCAGATGATGGGCAGGGGTGGGAGGTAAGCGTAGGAAGATTGTGTTATGCCAATCGTCTAAATGGGGAGGGTCTACCTGCCTAAAAAATTAGCAATTTAAAATCTTAGCTTTTTATATCAATCTCAGATTTGATGGGAAATGCACAACTATCTCAGCCACAAGGTAGGTCACGTGAGCATTGTTTACTTTATATCTTATATTTATTTAGGTTTAATTGTATCATGATTTAGTTTAGTCTATTATTTTTTTTGTTTAATACTTAACTGTGCTTTTAAATCATATGTTTAAAAGGGTTGGATGGTTTTAGGATTTTTTTTCTAATAATTTGTGTTTAAATTACATTTTAAGTAGTATTCTGTTTTATCTTTTTAGTTAGATTCACTCAAATTGTTCTCTAATCAATGAATAAGATATTTATGGTAATTGGGTGTAAAGTTATTTGTGTTATTTAATTATTTGTTTTTATCAGCTTCTTACATATACAATTAATTGATTCTCCCTAAAGCTACACAGGAATTAACACATTTGCTGCTGTTTTTAGCATATGCAGATTGAATTTTTCAGTCTCACTATAGAAATCAGGGTATAGCACAGAACTATGTTATTATAGTCGCTTAATATGACTTGAAGGCTATCTAGCAAGAAATTAATGTTTATTATTCCTGACATAGTGTAGATAAACTTTCTAAGCATATATTACAACAAAGCTGTACCTTACTGATAAGACCATTTCCATTAAATGAGTATTAACAGGACAGAGATGATTCTAATAACATTCTTGCTAATATTCCAAATTGTATTGAATAACCAAAAGAGAACAAATAAACTCATCAAAATGGAGCTGTACTTCATGATGTGAAATAAACTCATCAAAAGGAAGCAGTACTGCTTCATTTGGAGGAGTTTATTTCACATGATACCTACATAAATTGAAATCAAAGTGATAGGATACAGAAATGAATAACTTGTGTTTGTTTTCTATAAATTTCCATAGCCAGTTGACCTGCTTCCATTTTGTATAATGGAATGCAGACATTAAAATATTGCAATTCACCCATGGGTATTATTTAGTCAATATTTGATGATTATTTGATTAGGAATTTTTCAGAAAAATCGCTATATTTAAATTCCTTGGCAGAATTTTTTAAATGAGTAGATGTTATAGAGATCTTCATAGGATAATATTTTTAGTAAGACAGATTTTTTTCAATTAGAAAAAGTTCAGGAAGCAAATGCGGCTTTTATTTGTAAGTGAACATATATGAATGAAAAATGAGAATAGCTATGTTTTTATGTTAATATTTGTGTAAAGGAATAGCTCAGTAATTTGTACAGTAAACATCAGTAGTCTTACTACATTGTCAAAAGCATAATTTGGTGCATACTTAGAGGTGGCAATGGGCTACGGGCAAGGGTGTGCTATGGGCTACGGGCAAGGGTGTGCTATGGACTACGGGCAAGGGTGTGCTATGGGCTACAGAAGAGGTGATTAAACCTTTGGGTGGATCCAAAAATTTCATAGTTACCTCCTCTGCATCATAGCTATATGTCCACACAACTCATCTCCAAATGTTTGCAATGAATTTCAAAGAAATTTTCTGGAAGGGTAGGCCATGGGGTAAAGGAAGAATTGGTTAAATTTTGGGGTGGAGCCAGGAAATCTTTTTTGATTGAGAGATATATTTTCATTTTGTTTTTATACATTTATGTATTGGCTCATGTTTGTCCACACAACATCTCCAAAAGTTCTCTATGAATTACAATGACATTTTGTCGAAGGGTGGCCATGGGCTAAGGAAGTAGTGACTAAGTTTTGGGGTGGGTCCAGGTGCTTTTCACAGTTACCTCCCCAACAGGGTTGGCAGAGGTATGCACACTCTGAGTGCTTTCTAGTTTTATTACTGTAAATAAAATGTGACTTTTATCGTTAACATTTACTTTATTGAAATATTAATTATTTTATTAAACCTATTACTTATTTTATTACAATACGATAGATGTGTGCTGAAAAGTTCTCAGGCCACCCAAGAAGGGAATGACCTAGAGCCATAAAACATACATGTGCTTCTACATATTCATCCTGCAGTTCAACACACTTGGTACATCATTTTTCAAGTTTCTTTAACCCTTCCAAAAAAAAGTTCTGATGTTTGGTCATTGAAATACTGCTCTGATGCTGCTATCACCTACAAATCAATCGAAAATTTGCTCCCTTTCAAACTCCTTTTAACGTTTGGAAACAGGAAATAATCAGATGAAGCACAATCTGGTGAGTAGGGTAAGATGGTCTATGTGTTGCGTAATGATCAATACGCAAGCTTTAAATTTAAGTCATAGTTAGGTTGGTCATGTAAATAAGTATAATTTTCGATAAGTCATTTTAGTTTTAATAAAATGGATGGCCTTGTTAAAATCTTCCCACGGTTGGAAGAACATATTCCCAACCAGTCTATTTAGTGTTTAAGGTCAAGCCATCGCAGAATTTTAAGAAGTTACCCTATGCAGCGATTTTCACGGGGACATCACATTTGATAACAAACATTCCGCTAATGATCAAGCAGACAGACAAAGTATGACTGCTGATATGCTTTCTCTTTTAAACCCTATAAATCGTATCTATCTCATGTTTTTACATTGCCTTGAAATTTATTAAGGAGAGCTTACTAATTATAAATTATAGGAATTTTGAAAACAAATAGGTTAAAGTTAGAATGAAATGTGGAAAGATGATGATGAACATTCTTTTCTGTTGTATTTTTGGACTTTCTCGCTTTAGACAGCAAATGTTTATAACAATAATTTAGCCTTGTAGCGACGAGGTTTTTACCATTTTATTATCAGCGTAAGAGATCCCTAAGAGAAAAAGAGCAAGGTCTACAGATTCTTTTGTATTAATTGAAGGAAACTGTGTTTTTTAAAAAATGTTTTTTTATTGGTGCCTTTTTTATTGGTGCCTTTGCATATTGAATGCTGGTCGTGATTTGATGAAAAAGTCATAGCACCAGGACTCAATGGTGCCTTCACTGTGGTTAGTGCCTGGAGAAATTTCTCCACACCAGGAAGGAGTCATTTGTAGGGGCGTCAACGGATATTGGTTTGAAGCGATGGGGCCGAATAAGTGAAAAAGGTCCTGAGTGAACTCTCCGTGCCCACATGTAGCCAAAGGGCGGGGCAGGTGTTAAGTCCCTGGATGTAGTAAAAATTTTAAGCATGAGAGTAATTCATGCCGATGTGGTTCATTTTCCATTGTATCATTATGTTGAAGAGGAATGCCTGTTATGTTTTTTAATTTTTTTATCCAATGGTATTGTGTTTTGCAAACTGTTTTTTTTATGACAGTTGAATTATAATTGTCATTTTGTACTGTAGAATATTGTTGGAAGTACAATTTTTGCTGATGCTACAGGCTTCTGTGAATTCTGACTTTATGTATAGATATAAGAATGTGAGATGATATATTTTTTTTTTAGACTTAGCAAAAAAAAAAAGCAAATGAAATTAATTTACTAGTTTATAAATACAGGAAAGTTAATGCACAAGACAAGTGGGTGGAATATAGATTTTGAAAATTGATATAAAGAAGAGAGAAGTCTCTGTCCTTAAATTAAAAAACAAAAAAGAAATTGAAAAAAAGAAAAAGATTTGATTTATCACTATAGCTAGAACTTAAATGTGTACTTTGTGGGTGTGTGTGTGTGAAACATACGTATATTCTGGGCTGTATATGTCCTAAGTGAAATCAAGAGTGTTATGAATTTTTATGTTAATGATAGTAAAACAGTGAAGGGAATTTTGCGACGTAATTGACCTGAGGGGTCTCTTGTCTAGAGTAACACTTTATGAATGAAGTTAGATTACTATATGGATTTTCACTGTAAGAATTAATCTGGTTTTGCAATGTAGTTTTACCTTGGCGCTCAAGTTTACATATTCAAGGGTCCAAATAAGTTTTATTCTGGTATTAGGTCATAGACCTAGGAGAGCATTTCTCTCTTTGATTATTCAAGTACCGGTCCATGAAGGCAATAATTGAAATTCGCTGAGGACTAGGATGTCCCTTGTTAGCATGAAGAAATGTAATTGTTTTGGTGTATTTTCGGCATTCAGTCAAATACTGGGAGCGCAATCTTGCTTATGAATTGAAGTCATGCACCAACACAAAGTTCAAGAGAGCCCAAAGAAATGTGGGGAGCGGATTCGCTTGTAGATTCTAGTAGAACTACCTGTCTGGGGACATAAGATGTTATTTGGTGTTGAGGCTAGCAGAGCCTAAAAGGAATAAGATGGGATTTTAGGGCAAGGGATAGCCCTGTGAGGATATGGATCATGGAAGAAAATCTAGGATTTTTTTTTTTTAGTATGGGCACAGAGAGGGGTCTTGCGCTTTGTAGTGGCAAAATTACACATATATTTAAGTTGTGGAAGAAAGAACGGTTGAAGAATAAGTTTAGGATGTAAGAAAGTGATAAAAACAAAAAAGAGAAAAGAACTAATGTACCGATTTTTGTTTTTTCCGAACCCAATTTTATTTTTGTGTCAAATTGATCATGGGTGAGGACTGTTGTTTTTTTTGTGTTGTTGTTTTTTTCTCTTGTGGAGAGTCAGGGAGAGAGAGAGAGATGCTGGAAAAATATCCACAGGTGTATATTTTGAAAAATACGGAGAGGAGGAATGTTATGATATCCTGCCATGAAAAGGTTATTCCAGGGTCAGACACCTGTGCGGAAATGTAAGTGAGCCCGGTCACCTCAGGAAATCGGTATATGCGTAGGTGTCCAACAAACAGGATGTGAATGACACCCAAGCAACCAGGAAGCAGACTGCCTAGAGCTGGGAAGACATAAGACCAAGTTCCCCTGTTGGGAACGGTCTCTCGGCACACATCATCTCTCTCCCACTCTTCACTCTCCGGCCGACAAAGTGTATGCTCTGTATGCTATGAAATAAAAATATGTCCAGATATTTTTACAAGCAAGTCTTCAAGTCTCCTTTCTATCCAAGTCCAGGAGATTCACCCACTATACAACAAAAGGGTACCATTTTGACGGACAGAGTAGAGAGCGGTAGACAGTAGAGACATGACTAAGTTTATCAGTCCCTTTCTTTCTTTTGAATATACTGAATTGTATGTCTGCATGTTACCCAATAATAACAACCGTTATGCAACATATGCACTCAAACCCCAAATACTTCAAAACATCCATCGTCTTGCCAGCCCTGTGAGCAGGTGCATTGTACTGCAAAAAGAGAACACCTTTCCGCAGATTCCCTTACCGTTTTTGTTTCAATGCTTCCTTTAATCGGCACAGCATGTTAGAGTAGTATTCTGTATTAACTGTTTGGTTCTTTCTGAAGATAGTCAGTCATCAAAATACCTTGCTTATCCCAAAAAACTGTGGCCATGACCTTTCCTTCTAACTTTTGGGTCTTGAATTTCTTCAGCCGTGGAGAACCTGAGTGTTGTCACAGCATCGACTGTTGTTTGTTCTCTGGATCATAGTGGTGTAACCAGTCGTTCCCAAAGATTATCGCTGAAAATGCTACAACTTGGAGGTGTCCACTCAATATCGTTTCTGGTCGGCATTCAAACATTTTGGCACTCACTTGGCTGACAGATTCTGCATACCCAACTGCTCATGAATTATAAACCCAGCGTGTTTCCTGGATATCTCTAGTGTCTCAGCAATTCTTTTGGCTGAGATTTGTCGATTGACCAAAATTAGATCAAAAACATTGAAGGCCACCCAGATCGTGTTGCATCTTGAGTCTCAAAATCTCCAAGCTGGAAGTTGGCACACCACTTCACAGTTGAGTTTAACAGGCACTTGTCACCCAATGTTTGCATCATACACTCATGGATTTCCTTTGGAGTTTTCTTCTACATGAAATGGGAACTTCATGATGGCATGGAGTTTAACACTTGAAAATTCCATACTTTCTGTTGACATGGTTCAGTCAATGATCTGAAACAAATTAAAAAATAAGTGCAAGGATCCTGCAAATTGGCACTTTACAATACTAGGTAGTACCCATTCCAAAGGTGTATGTTTGGAAGGGGACAGATTTTATGGTGTGTGTAGCAGCCTGCATTAATTGTCATGTAATTTTCCGTGTCATACAAAACTACGGCTTCAAAGTATTTTGGTTACTTCTCTTCAATGTTGCCAATTTAGATATTTTACATCTTAATTTAGATAATTCTAAAGAGCGGAAGTCAAGGGAGCTAATTTATAGAAACTATGAAGAAAGATCTATAATCTTTTTTATTTATTTTTATTAGATGTCTCGAGAACCTATAAACTTTACAGCTATTTGTTTTAATATATAATAAATAAATACACAAAGTGAGGATTAAACTATCAATGGTTTGTGAGAACAGCAAGAGTACACAATAAAAACAAATGAATTGAATATCATGACAGAAGGAAACAAGTTAAAAATCATTGAATCATAATAGAATTGTGTATGTGTGTACACAAGCATGCAAAATAAGCAATTAAATAGTTGTGTATGTGTTATGCCAAATTGGCAAAATTGCCTGATTAGCGAATAAAACTACTTATTTACTTATTTTCTCTAAAAAAAGTTTGATCTTACTAAAAAAAATAGTTGTTTTTATCCTTGTTTTGATTGAATAAACTTTTGATCAAATTAAAACTACATATTTAATAAATTTATTTATTTTTTATTAAAAAAAGTAAATACATAGTTTTAACAGTTTTTACAAAAAATAAATACATAGTTTTAATTTGATCAAAAGTTTATTCAATCAAAACAAGGATAAAAACTTTATTGTGAATAAAACTATGTATTAACTTATTTTTTTACAAAAAATAAGTTAATACATAGTTTTATTCATTAATTAGGCAATTTCGCCAATTTGGTGTAACATGTACATTTATCAACTATATAAGTGTGATTTCTATTTAGATATAATATTAAAATAATTGCAAGAATATCAAAATATTTTATTGATTTTAACAATTCAGTAAAATTGCACATTTGTGTACAGAAATTTCAGACACTTCTTTATTTTTACTAGAATATTTTAAAATGTGATAAATTTTGACTAACACATATTAACATTTAAAACCTTGGTTGGAAACAGGGGACTAGCTGAGAGAGGGGGTGGGGCTGATTTAAAATCGATGGTGGGGC
>VCCN01006342.1:39727-74367 GCA_006491835.1 Architeuthis dux | reverse complement strand
GGGGGGGTCTCCAGCTACACCCCTGGTTGGAAATTATCAATTATTGAAAAAGAAATTTATTATTTTTATAAAGTTTTAAGAACTCTTTCAATTTTTCAGTGACAGTGTTTTTTGTTTGTTTTTTTGTCATTTAGATTGCATCTGACATGGATTCAATAACTGATTATTTTACATAAGTCACTATAATAATATTACAATAATATAATTTTTTTTATTTCCTAAGGAAGCCAAAAATTTACTGTTATCAAATAACTAAATACAATCATGGCAACATACATGATATTCGGAAATCAATTTTCTAAAATCTATTTCTTTGTTTAGAGAGTCTGCTTGTAATTGAGATCTTTGAAATAGCATCCGAAATGAAACTTGGCTGTAAAATACACCTGAAAGTATTTCTGATTATTTTGCTAAATTGCTCATTTCTGGTATATTGGTAAAGTTATTGGGATCCTTACTTTGCTGTTGACTAAAATACATTTTTTGCAATGATAGATGTGTGCTTATTTCATTAAAATATTAAGTTTTGCTTCAATTCATAAATTCAAAGAAATACAATACATGCTACTTTATATGGACGGAAAAAGGCAGGTTTATTTTAATGAATGGTAGAAGAGCCTAAATTGGCAACAAACTTAAATATAAAATAAAATATAAGGTGTCATCAAATTTAAAATGAAAGAATTGGAAAGACAATTGTAGTTATTAAGAAATATTTAGAAATTCAGAACAGAAAACTATAAAAAATCAAAATAAACTGGTCTGATTAGTCACTCAATAGAAACCATCACGTGAACGTCTTTTGGCAGAATACCATGTTGGGGGTGATCAATTAAAAAATTGGAAATGGGGGTGATCGATGAATAAGTTACTTCTCTCACCTTTCATTGGGCGGTGATCACTAAAAAATCTGAATTTTCAAAAAACAACCGTGAATGCTGCCAGACATAAACTAAGGGATCAATTTAGCATAAACTTACATTGTAAACTGAACACTGCACTAAAACCTATTTAGGAGAGGACTTTAAAAAAAAAAAAATCCTTTTTTTCTAGATATAATAAGGAGTAAATGTTCAAATTTTCAGCCCTCTAGCTTCATTGATACGGACTGTATGCACGATAGATAGCCAGCTAGCCAAGCTTAAAAACTGAAGAAATCTATGGTGACAGTTTTAGTTGATGGTTTTTAACATAAGACAAATAAATGATATCATTCATAGAGTCACTTCAAAGGAGAAAAGATTAAAATAAGTAATTGAGAATAGAGGAAATACACTTACTTTTAAATCTGGTAATGAGACCCTCGTCAAAAATAAATAGATAAAATAAATAACCAGTTAAAAAAGAACAATATGAAATATAATTGATGAAAATTGAGCATCCCAATTTTTATCATTAATATAAAATCATTCTAAGAGAATTTTAAAAGCTTCATTATATGTTAACATAATAGATCAATGTTGTTATTATGGTGATAGCATCAACTCACTCTATAACATTTAGTTTCCTTTAGCCAACATTATCATCTTATATAACTAGTCATATAGAAGCCAAACTATACAGCATGAAGCTGAAGATGAGAGTTATTTTCTTAGCTTGTAACTCACTGATTGAATCACGCAAAGGCAAGAGATAAAATGAACTCTTTAATTCAGAGATTTCTTTCTTTCCAATATCTTTTCTTTGATGCTTGGATAAATTATTCAAGTAAATAATAATGTTACTTTTATATCTTTTCTCTTGTTTAAAAGCAGTTCAATGAGTGATATTCTATTGATTTTGAGAAACTGAATCTTGAATAGTATATGTTATTTTGCCAGGAGTCCCCAATGACTATATTTAGCTGCTACCCAAAATGTTTACTTTCCCTTCCTTCAGAAAATTATAAATAATCAAATTACAACTGATTTAAGCAAAATACTTCTTGAAAGTACAATATTTAATTAGAAAGCCTTTAAAAGAAATTCTCTCCATCAGTATTTGAAGACTCTTTTGTTGTAAGATAAAAGGTTACATACATAGATTCATGACTTTTTAAACTTTTTTCTTAACTCCAGATTTTAAACCTTAAAGGCTATGCATATTTCTAGTTATATTATAGATACCATTATAGATTTTATATAATTTTACATTACTTTTACATAACAGCATGCATTGTTCTATTTTAATTATCTTATTGTAAGAATAGAATACATCCTTTGTCCACATGTACAGTGACATATCTAGGGTGTGGCAGGATTGGCACATGCCCTGCATGCCACTGAGCAGTTTCTACTGTCACACAAGCCATTCTCGGATAGTGAAAAAAAGAATTTTCTTCAGATGTATGATCTGTTTTTGATTATCAAGGATGAGAAGAACTAGGATGGTCAGATTGTTAAACCACTTATATAAATTATTAGTTGAAAATACATTGCTTGGGGCTACATGACCACATACTTCACAGTACCACTGCTCAGTGCCAACTGGCAGTAAGACCATTCTCCTGTACAAACTAGCGAGAAAGTCTAAAGTTTTGTGTAAAATCTATTAAATTTAATGTTATTATTAAGAGTGGGGAAAGTCAGCCTGGATCCATGTCTCCACTTTCACCGGGCATCCAGAACGAATTCATCCATATGATGGTATCAACTGATCGCCAGAGTTTACTGAGAAGCATTTGTAAAGCCAAGTTCTCTAGTCTCCTGTTCGACTCAACTCCAGATCAGACACACCAGGAGTAGATGTGTTGTGTAGCCATCTTGGACTTGGAGAAAAAGGAAGACTCAAAACTTGGTTTATAAAAATATGATGATATATTTTTATTGCATCAGATACATCTGGTGTCGTGGCGGAGAATGAAGAGTGGGAGAGAGATAATGAGAGCTGACAGACTTTTCTTAACAGGGAAATTGGTCTTGCATCTGTCCCAAGCTAGGTGATCCCTCTCTCTCTCTGGCTTTTATCAGGTTTTAATGCCCACACTGGTTTTCCAGCCCACGACCACGGTTTAGTCAATATCCTGTTTATGACTTTTCAACACCTGGTGTGTCTTCCAGTCCCTGCTGTTTTAGGTTTTGGTCGATATCCTGTTTATGAATTTCAACACCTATGGCTGCCTAAATATCTAACAGATATAAGAAGTAGTGAGGGACATGGAAGTTGATTTTGAGAAGAAAACAGTTCATGTTAGAGAGTTTGTCCTTGGTTTTATCCAGATAAGCCTGAAGAATGCTGAGAGCTTGGTTGAAGACATGGATCAAAGCAGACTCTATGCTCGTGCTCTGCTGAGTGTAGAAAGAAAAGGAACTGAAAAAAATGAACCTTGATCATAAGCCAATTTGAATCAGCACAAGCAAGGTAGTTGTAATTTTCATGTAGTGCTTGACTTGTATTTTTGAGCTGATATTATGGTAAAGTTATCTAAAAGATGTGTGTCACCATGTCAGATGTTTGGACACGGGTGCAATTTCAGTGCATGCCATAGGTGCTATTTTCCATAGATACACCCCTGTACCTGTACATGTATGAACAAGATGACAAAAGCATAGACTGTTTGGTTATGTATTTTATTGCCATATACTGATTTTGTTTGTGTTTCTAGAAGAGGCCAAATTATCTAAAATTGTAAGCAGCTAGTGGTCCAGTATATTAGACATCAAATCTTGATTATTACTTTCTCTCTAAATAATCCAATGTTCTAAAACCATCTGCTCAGAAGGAAAATGTTTTTAATGCAGAAGAAATTGTATTTGACACTTCATTGTCATTTATAGATTGATGTTGCAAAGATTTCTCTTCATCTTCAGTAACGACAATGTATATATATGATTATAATACTCTTAATAACATCTTCATAATTGTTGGATTTTTTTTCTATATAGTCATTTCTTTTATAAACTTGACGTTTATATTTACTTAAGCCCATTTTAGATTGCAAAGTAAATTAGTATATTCCCTCTCTTATATGTAACTTATTTTCTGTAAATCATCATTTGGTCTAATGATATATACTTCTGTTACTAGTAGGAGAATAATTATACTGTAATGCATGTCATTGACTGCAGTTATCTTCTCTTGCTTTCACACACTAGTAAAAAAAAAAAGCAGACACACACTTGCCTTCACACAATACAGATATTCTACTACCACAACTAGTGATGTCACGCACACATACCATATTTAAACATGTAAGAATTTATATTTATACTCGCACAACCTGGTCACCGATATTAAAAACTGCAGAAATAAATGCAACTTTCCTTTTTTTCCCCAGATATACGCGACAACTGCTTCCGTCTCAAAGGAACAAATCTTTTTACCATTTTAACACCTATAATAACTACTTTGTTTTCCGACTCTGAGTGAAATCCATTTTTTGAAATGGGTAGGTTGGAATCCAACCAATATAGATTGAGACCAAATTTGCATATGTGTAAATTCATGCCCTTATAAACTTCAAGACTCAGCTAGAGCCAGAGGAAGCTCAGAAGAACATAAGCTGAAGGTCAGTCACCTGTTATTTGTGGAACCGGTTACCTGCGTGTTAGTGGCTGCTGGTATTTGCTACCTGTGACCTGTTATTGTTTATTACCTGAAAGTCAGTCACCTGTTATTTGTGTGTTGGAAGCTGCTGGTATTTGCTACCATGAAGAACTGTTACATGTGCTGAAGTCAACCAGAGATGCTGTTACCTGCTGGACTTAGCAGAGCAGCTTGAAGTACAAAGTATTCCACACAAGTAGTTACATGCTGATGTTGGCCGAACATTAGTTACCTGTTATTTCTATGTTAGCAGAACCAGGAGATTGCTGCTAACTATTGTGTGCCTATATTGAGTAACAGTGAGCCAGGAATTTTATGCAAAAACTTTGTGTGGAGAAACCCTGCTCAGCAGGAACTATTGTGTGTCTCCTAATGCTGTTACTTGTGTTTTGTAACAGAAGAACTCTGAACTGTTTCTACACCATCCGGCTTCTCAAAGCCGCAATCTATGGGGCAGAATTTGCTGCAACTGGCACTATAAAAAGTTGCAACCCTCTCCTTCTACCTGTTTTGCCGACAGACATTCCCGGGAAGAAGGTTATGGTTGCATTCATTTACTTCTGTGCATTTTGGATAGACCAGCAAGTGTGATTCCCGGTCTTTAATATACAACGATGTGCATGCGCTTATCGTTGCTTCCCCTCCCCCACTTTCAGTAGCATCTCCTTCCCTTTGTCATTTATCGTGGTGTCTGTTGCCTAGTCAACAGGGGAGGCTGTTTAGTGCAGTTTAAAAAATGCTACAAACAAGAGACCACCAAAACTCTGTCTCTCTCCTTTCTGCGGCTACATCGAGGTAAGGTCACAACAAACACACCCCTTTTTCCTTTGTTAGGTTGCACACACACACACACAGAAATACACACACCTTTTTCAAAGAACAATTTCAATTCCAAAATACTTGTCTAACAAGTAAGCTTTCTGGAGTTATTCCAAATCACTACACTAGCCACCTTTCTCATTTTGAAGAACTATAATTCCTGTCGCAACGACTCAGCAGACTTTTTACATATTTGACTGCTTGTTCCTATGTAATTGTCATCTCCTTCTTTCATAAGCAACTCTAACTTTATTGAAAAGGATAAATTCCTTTTCTTAAAGCAAACTTACTTCTGTATTTTATTCTCTTTCCCATTTTCATTTCCAGACTCAATATTCTGTTTTTTATTAAAGTTTATTTTCTCATTGATAAAACTCACCTTTGTCTCATCTTGCTGCAAACCCGGTTTGTGCCAAATTTAAATCAACTCTTACAATATCAGATACCCTTTCTTCTTGTTATTTATTTTCTTAGCTTCTTCAGGTGTTAATGCGTTTAATATAACATGAGTAATTTCTGAGATATATCTTTATTCAATTGAGATATATTTTAGGAATTTATTGGGAGATGAAATCTTGACTAACCCAATAATACTATTTTAGAATTTATCAAGTATTAATTACTCTTTTGAGAAGTTGATAAAAGTTTTTAATGAAAAACCATACTTATTTCCATTTAAACAACTAAAATTGTCTAGTATTGTTTTTTTTACAAGTAACATAAATGATATTGAATATCATTTTATATGTATTTGTAAATACACTAGAAATTTTATCATTTTGCATGTATACTTGCTGAATCTTTTCTGGAAGATGTTCTGCATTGAATAAGATAGAACTGTGAAGGTAAGGTTCAAATGATTATGTCTCTCCTCTCTACTTGATTGAAAGGAAAAGAACAGATATATTTTAATCCTAGTCACAGCTAAAAGGAATATCAAGCTACACTATTAAAATACACTCAAACATCTTTCCCATGCCTTTTATCCCTATTTGCCAATATTTCTTCCGCGAGATACAAAGTAGCCAAAATAAAATCAGACAGTGAAGGGTATTGATCTGTTTTAACATTAATGACATTGCTACAATGTACACATGATGTCTATTCATTATGTTTACACTTTGCTGATGAAGATGAAACACATATTTTAAGGCTTGTTGTTAGTATTTTGGCCTCCAGTAAATTGAAAGCTGCACATCAAAATGTTGTTCATTTCATTTTATTGGTTGTCATTTTCCAAGTACTAAAATATTAATCTATTTTGTTGTAGAATTAAATTCACTTGGATGTAGGTCTTTTTTTTATCACAGGATGTTGTATCCAAGTGGGTGGAAACATGAGAAAATTAAAATGATCAAAAGTCAATAAGACAAGGATAAAAATAACTAAGTTAGTACCGGAATTAAAAAGTATAAGTTATGAAGATAGGCTAAACGTGTTAGGGTTAACCTCATTAGAAAATAGAAATGTTCAAGATTATGCATGGTTTAGAAGTAGTAAACCCTAATGTATTTCTTTTACTAGAAGGGGGTACAAGGGACTGAGAAGCCACACATATACAGCAAAAGCAAATAGAAGTAGATTGAATATCAGAAAATTCTTTTTTAGCAATAGAGTGGTAGAACTTTGGAATAGATTACCGGAATATGTTGTGCTATCGATGTAAATGATTTTAAGAAGAATTATGATTTATTACACCACCGCAAAGGTTTAAGGCCCTAGACATTGTGTAAATATGATTGTTATGATTTGTGCTTGTATATACAAATTGTATACTTTTTTGTTTTCACATCAAAATAAAATGTTCTAAAATGATAAATTAAATTGTAAACTGATTAGAAGATCATCTTTATATTTTACAAGGTTTCATGAGTGACCCAGGATCTTGAACAAAAATTTCTGATGACAATTGTGTATCAGTAAACATTTCTCTATTTCTTTGTTAAATTGTTTCTCTCCATAAAGGTAAATAACAAAAACTGCTGTAACCTTTTAGCTTTTAATTTATCACAAACTTATATATACATTCAAATAGTTCTTTGGACAATTGAACTCCTTCTTATTGTTTGTGTTGTTGGTCCATTCGGCTGATCCATTCTTCGGCCTTCCTCAGGTGTAATATCTAAATGTGATGGGGTAAACAGAAGTTTTTAACTTCAAAGGAGACAACGATTATAATGTAGGATTTTCTTTATCCTTGCCTTGAGTGTTTCTTTATCCTTGCCTTGTTGGTTTGGGCTTACATACGTTATATTTACGTCATCCCCTGTAAATGTGGAAAAATCTACACTGGGGAAACAGGCCACCCCCTCAAAGTCAGGCTTGAAGGGCACAGAAAAGCCATAATCAAAGGTGAGATAAACAAATCTGGAATGGCTGACCATGTCTGGAGGGAGAAAGGTAATCACTTTCTTCTCTGGGAGGAAGTCCAGATTATTGACAGAACATTGTTGGAAACAGAAAAATCAAAGAGGCAGCACATATCAACATGTCGACTGAATGTATTAGTCAAACAAGTGCAGAGTTCAACACAATGTGGCTTCCACTACTTAACAGAGACAAGGTATGGAAACCCAAACCCGACAAGGCAAGTATAAAGAAACACCCAAATCCTATGTTATAAGTGCTGCCACCTTTTGAAGTTAAAAATTTCTGTTTACCCCATCACATTTTATCTTATAACTAGCTGGGATACCTGGCATTGCCTGTGAAAAACACAACCTCAAAATGGAAAATGTAGTTGAAATTTCTATCTCAAATCATCTCATGCAACACAATGGAAAAACTCTTATTTACACAGAGTAAATCTTTAATTCTAATATTTACTGAGTGTCCAAGAATGATGGCCTTACTCGAGTAGTGATCAAAGAAATAAACCAAAAAAATCAGATGAAGTAAAATAGTAGTCAAAAATGAATAATAATGAATAACATTACACCCCCTCCCCCCCCAAAAAAAAACTAATTGAAAAATGACTGTCGAGTTTATATTAGAAAATGACCAGAAATAGCAGTCATGGAAAGAAACCTGCTGTTTGAACGATCAAATCTCTTTTTGCCAGTTAGAAATTTAAATAAGTACAATAGTTTTCAAATTAGCTGTGCATGACATTGTTGAACATTACTCAGAAGATTATGAATTAGAATTTTAGAGAGATGTGACAGGTACCCCTCTTTCGGTCTGGTCTCACTCCGCCAACTCCTACGCCCACATTGTGCTTAAAGAGCGCAGAAGGGTTGGTGACAAAGTTGGTTGAAACGTTGTCAAGTTAGGGTTGGTCCAGTCGCAAAATGTATTTACCAAAGATCTTGGTGACTTATGGAATGAGGAATGCTCATGTAAAGGTTAACAATAACAAAACACGTTTATTAAATGCTCTAGGGTTACAAACTTAACCCTACCCAAGGTGCTTAGTCACTAAATGGGGATTGACAGTCGATTGGTCAGGTCTACGACTAATCTGTTGAGATCAAAGCATTCAAATGGCAAGATAAGCAAAGCTGTGATTGACGGGGAACAACGTTGTCAAGCCTTCAGTTACAAACGGTCAGCACTTCTTTTTCTTCATGTAGCTCTGGACTTGGTCAAGTTGGGACTTTGTCTTGTCGGGTCAAGGAATTGCCTGGTCTGAACAGCCTCTCTCTTCAGAAGCCTCCCGTGGTCTGATCTGGTCCGGTCTGCTGCTGTCTCAAGCTCTGATTTCCAAGTGTATTTATGGAGAACCCCTGGTAAGGGTTGAGGGATGGTGTCCATGAGGTTTTTGGGTTGACGGATGGTGTCCATGAGATTTTTGGTGAATGACATGTTAATTCCCTGCATTTCAAAATTCGGCTGGACAACACTTTGGCCTCGCCTCCACTTTGATCTCATTGGTTAGTTTTTCTTACACTATTTCTTTGAATGGGCAGAACTATACAGATTACCTCATTTGCCATGTTGACCAAGTAATTTCGTCATTTTGACCTCCTTTCAGGGGAAACACATATTTCCAAGAAAAGCACTTTAATTTATCTCGTAAACAAATTCCTTAATTAAGAATCTCCTATCTCACACAAGTTTCTCATTTCACGATTATAATCTACTCTGCCTTTTAAGTTCAGCCATCCTGTTAATACAATTTCAACCAACACCAAAAGCAAAAGTATATTTTACCTGCAATTATTGTTTCTCGTATTCTCAACAATTTCGGTGACTGATAATTTCTCTAATTTGTTTTACAAAGCATAATTCAACCTTTTCCTTTTTTCAGGTTACATTGTTTTGTGTACCCAGATAAAATCTAGTGTCATTTTTTACACTCTGAGTAGCCGCACAACCTTTGTATAAACAATCACTTCAAATTATGATCATTTGTCCATAACTAACTCTATTTTTGATATATTAACAACCATACTTTTCTGTACTGAATTGTTACAATTTTGTAAATTCTACTTTCTTATAAAATTTTTGTGAGCGACCATCAATCTTAGATACTTCTAAAATCAACACACTAATTATAGTGTTACAGAGATGATCACAGAAACAATTCCAAAAAGTTACCTATTTACATAAATTTCATCTGTCAGTTACTCATTAATTAAATATATAAATATTTTTACTTCTAAATAAATAATTTTCATCATCTTAATAATACTGAAAAACTTATCATCATGCTCCACTCACGAATTTGGTCTGCAAATGAAATGAGACTACACACTGTAAGTACAATCTGCATTTTTTTTTTTTTTGCAAACACAGTTCTTTTACTTTTCTTTCTGCAATTCCTTTCATGCATAAATAATTATTGTTATTAGCATAAATAAAATTACCTTTGGAAATATATTGTAATTAGGGTTCTAAATAGATCTATATGAAAATTCTCATCTCCTTTCAAAATGGAAAAGCTTTAAATTATAAAACATTTCAAATGATATTTACTAGATGACTGGTCTGATCCAGGTGATTAATAGTGATCTAGATATAATAACTATAATATCTGAAGAATCACTTAACATTGGCAATAATTAGCACTGTACTGTACTGTGCTTCTTTCTAATTTGTAATCTTTATGGCTTAAATCTCAATGTCTTATAAATGAAAGATTTGATACTCAGTGGCTCATGAGATTTTCTGATTTATTCTTTATTCTGCAGGGATTCTTCAATGATTCTATTTCAACTTTCTCTTACTTTAATATTCATTGTGTATGTGAAATTAGTTGTGATAAATCACATTTTTCCTCTATTCAATCCAGTCTTACTAACATGGTTCTAATCTTCAAGATAATACCACTGTAAGTTTTAAGAACCTAACTTGTATTAAAGGTTACCAATTTAGATGCTGGTAAAATGCTCTGTATTAGAACAAGGTCATTAATAAATTATTAATTACAGTATAGGAGGAAAGCAGTTAACGGGAAGCAAGAAATATACAGATCTCCATGTTCTGTTATCATGTGTGTAAAATTCTTCTGTTTCACACCCAAAAGCTGTGACGTCACGAAAATAAAATAAAGAAGGCAGATCGCCATTTTGATTTTTGTGGACCAATACCCACGTGGCATGGCCATATTTGAATTTTATAAGAAGACACAGTATTGTTTTCAAATCTCCGAAACACAACCGAATGCTATAGTAAACAACTGAAGATCCTCCAACTAAAAATACACTTGAAATTTTAGTGTAAAATATATTAGCCTTATAAGCCCTTTCACAAAAAGACATGGAAATTATTTTTCCTCTGTGTAAAGTGTTTTCTTGGAGAAATATTGTTTAATACGCTTGAAGTTTCAGTGTGAAACATATTGGATGTCTCAGCACCTTTTTGCTAGCAGCCATGGAAAATATATTTGTTCCTCTCCAGAAAAATATTTTTCTTAGAAAAATATTTTGTTGAAAAGTTTGGATGACCTGACCTGGGTAAGAAAACGTGGTCACGAGAGGAAGGGGGAGTTTTGGCGACATATTTTACTTTCAGGCAAACACCAAAGGTGAATGGACCATGAATCAAGTAAGTGAAATTTTTAAAAGATCTTTTCACTGTTAAAATGGTAAAGCTATATATATATATATATATGTGTGTATAAAATGATAATTCTAACATTCTTTTTTTCATAATTCATTAAATTTTCTTATTTCATTTTCCTTGAACAATTTCCATATATTTCTGAAAGTTTCTTGCTTAAAACTGTGTGCACAAACGACCAAAAATATACACAGCAATATCTGTCTAAAGGTGTCCCTTTTAATCTAACACACTCAATTTAGGTTTTGATTGTTCAACGTCTATGGAACAGATTCTTGCCAAGTCTTTAATCTTTATGTCAATGTCTGCTTGAGAATAATACGTTTTGGTTGTTTATATTTTTATTAGAAACCGTTAACCAAAATTGCCACCAAAACTGTCTGTCAATATGTTAATATGTCCTATACAAAGAAAGATAACTCTGTTAGCTTTCTTTGTTAATGATCTGTAGTGGAACTCTTGGGAGCCCCTTTCTGATAAAAGTGTAAATAAAAGTGAATTGAAGACCCCAAGAAGTGTATGCATTTATATTGTGTTATATACAAGTTGATAGTGGACAAGTGGATCTACAGAGTTTAACATTGTCAACATAGGTTTCTTCAATTTTCAAGTTGGTCTGGATGGCTGGCTATGTATGTATCATGTGTACACCACATTTTTCTGGTTTTTTTTAAACCCCCCCCACACACACACACACACCGGTTTTTAGTGGGGGAGTCATTCCAAAAGACGTTGCTCATCTGATGGTTTCTATTGAGTGACTAACTTGATTTATATATCTTTTGGTATTTTACAAAAATTGTTTTGAGTCTAGTGGGCAGAAGTAATGAAAGTATTCACTAAATTATCCATTGCAACTAGCCAACTAGGATGATTTTAATAATTTATTTTGTTAAAGAATGTATACAAGAATTTATACTATGTAATCAGTCAATCAAATGCTCCAAGACAAGACTATATACTGTTATTATGAGGTCAATTTTTGCAAGATTTCTTTTTACTTTTTCATTGGATTAACTTGTGTTACATAATAGGGTTGTCAATGATCCCCATATATGCAAATGACTTGTGTACATAATGTGTGTGCATACCATAGCCGTAGATAGAGGGATGAAGGAATGAAGATCCCTCCAGAACAAAGTATATACAAAGGTATACCTTCGAGGAGTGTGACAATCTGTTCCAAGATACCCATACTTTGTTAACTGCTGTTGGTTACTAACGAGTCAGGTGGGCTGAAAGGAATTGTAGCTGTTTTAATGAAGAGGAGAGACGACAGTTGAAATTATAAAACCACTTTGTTTATTTCGACTTTCCTCACTTCAGACACTCCAGGAATTTGTACTTTTAATAAACTTGATACTATAAAATCTACTGTTTATAACCTGTCAACATTCTTTGTAGGTTAAAGTTCTGATCCAGAATATTGTTGAATTTTGAGTTGTCAAACAATGTCAAACAGACAATGTATAGCTACTACTGTGTTTCTCTTTTAAACTCTGTAAGTTGCATGTATCTCATATTCTATACTTCATGTCAAAAAGCTGTGCAGGTCTAGAAATACTGAGTTTGACTGACCGTGTCCCTCTTGGACAGCTGGGCCGGGTCTCTCTGACTATCTCTGGGTTTTCACCTCTATTTATCCGTATGCAAATTTTTAACACATATTATTTTCTTGATGTTAAAACATTACATCATTTTTGTTTTGCGTCAGCAAATTCTTTGTTATTCAATTGAATATTTATTGACTTTTTGTGTCAGTTAAATTAAATTCCTATTCTGCATTCTGAATTCACAAAATAAAATTTGTTTAACTTTATATTGTCAACCAACATTCCACTCCAGGTTTGACACTGCTGACAGAATGTTTTGAAATTCAAAACATTATTCTCACAAAGCCAACAGCTTTAACCAAAACAATCTGGGATTCTTATCTTTCAATAAAAAAAATACTTTAATAAAACATACAATTGAATCTATATGTTTTGAATCATTCATTTTAATCAGCTGATTTATTGTTAGTGGCATTCAGAAAACACATTTAAACTTATTCTATCTATCTTATCCATCTATAGGGCTCATTTTGCAACACTTGGTTCTAACAGTTTGTTTACCTTTGCTGAAAACTTTCGTCATTTTATGTTGTTTTCTGGTTCTTACATGAGTAGAAACTAGATGTTTATAGAAGCACAGATGAAGATCTTAAGATTTATTTTTATCTGATCATTAAGATATCTACAAAGAAATTCCTCAGTCATTTTCTTCATCAGTTGGTCTAAAGATTATCTACATTGTTTGTCAGACTAAACAGATTTTGATTGTACTCCCAAGAACAAAGAACAAATAACCAAAAACTGGAATTTACTTTTGACTACATGACCACCCCTGCTGGACACATTTAGTTTTCTGATTGCTATTATAACAAAAGATAATAGAAATAAACACAGTAATGACTAGTTTTGCCTGTTCTGTTTTTAATGTGGTTACCATTTCTTAGTAAATGTGGATGTTACTGTCTCAGTACAACTATTTTTTATTGACATTACAGTACCTTCCAATTGAGTTGGGCACACCAGTTCTCGTCAGATCACCGAAGTTCAGCAACATTGAGCCTGGTCAATGGGTAACCATCTTGGAATACCAGGTACCGTAAGCTGAGTCATACCAAAGACTTTAAAAATAGTATTCAATGCTAAAGTATAGGATTGAGGGATAGTGGTTGTTGAACCAGGAATATGAGTGGCGTCCACCCCTATTCGAAAGGATAGTAACAAATGTAAGAAGAGCCATCAGGTCACCTCCAACTACAGTCAACCAGCTACTGAGACAGTAACATCCACATTTTGATAAAGGTTACAATTTTTTTTAAAGCTCAATCTGTTTAATTACTGTCAAAAAAGAAAGAATATAATATCTATACTAATATTTTAGCACTCTGTTTGTCTGTGCCTCTTCTCCGCAAAAACTACAAGCCCTATCAACCTAATATTCTGCATGTAGACTGAGAAGAGGTCAACTTTCCACATAGGCTATGTGATGTTGACCTTGGCGGTCATTCGAGGTCACCAGAGGTCATTTCTGGTCAATATCGAGTTGTTGGCCACCATTTTGCACCTAGGATGGTGAAATTTACCACATGGGTACATCTTCTCATGGCAAATATCTCAATCTATATGAGGTTGACCTCTGAAGTCATTCAAGGTCACCAGAGGTCATTTCTGGTTATTTTAATATAATTTTCCAATTTTGGGGTCAAAGTTTTGCACCTATGAAACTGAAATTAGACATAGGGGTAAATCCTTTCATGGCAAAGCTCATATGCATTGTGATTTTGACCTAAGAGGTCACTTAAGGTAATTTGTTGACAATTTTCAAACTTGTGGGCCACTATTTTGCACCAAGCATGCTGAATCTTTGCATATGAGTAAATCCTCTCACGCCAAAGGTAACAGGCTATGCGAGGTTGACCTGGTCATTTCTACTCAATTTTCCCAGTTTTTGGTAATGCTTTAGCTCCTATGGAACTGAAATTTGGAATAGCAGTAAGTCTTTTCATGGCAAAAGTCAATAGCAATGTGAATTTGACCTCAGTAGTCATTCAAGGTCACCTGAGGTCATTTGTAGATATTTCTAACCAATTTCCCAAGTTGTTGGCCACAATTTTGCAGCTATGACACTGAAATTCGGCATAATGGTTAATTTGTTCACATCCAAAGTATTTGGCAATGTGATTTTGCCACCAGAGATCATTCGCAGTCACCATATGTAATTTCTGGTTATTTCTAGCCATTTTGTTGGCCACAATTTTGCACTTAGGATGCAGAAATTTGGCATAGAGGTTCATCTTTACACGTTGAAAGTTATAGGCAATGTGGGGTTTATTATGGAGATCACTCGAGGTCTTTTCTGGTCATTTCTGGTCATTTCTAGCTAACTAAAGCAATTTATAGCATAATATTGATTGTGTTATAAGTACAAACTTTAATGTCAAATTCAATTGGGTAGGTGGTAAATTTCAACCATTCTTTTATGCAGAATCATCCCAGAGGTTAGTTTGGGATTAGATTAAATCTTTTTTCTCCATTTTGCAGGGTAATGGGGGGGGGGGGGTAATTTAATAAGTGGGGTTAACCTGGACAGAAAAAACATGATAGGACAAATGGTGCTGACCCCCAAGATTATTGGAGGCCATCACAGGTTAATTTTGAATTAAAATAGCTTTGGGGAGCAAAACAAAATAACTTTAGAGGCTAAATAAATTGATATTTTTCCTATTTTGTTTGTAATAAGTTGTGCAACCCTGAGAAACGTTTTCAGACTAAAATTATCAAATTTTAACAAGGCACAAGGACAATCTCTCATGATCACTGGCCTTTACCTGACTTACCATGCTTTTCCCATGGACAACTTTATATTGGTTGTTCTAGGGTTGGATCCCTGGTCAACCTTTTCATACTGGCACCCAATAGGAGAAGCGCTTATGTAATGTATACAGATGCCTTGTCGAACTAAGCAACAACAACATTTGTTCTTTTTTGTGTATCAGAATATTTCTTCTGTTACAGCTACTTTTACATGTGTAAATAGTGTAAATAATTGTCTGGTTTTTTTTCATTGGTTGTGTTGTTTAAGAGAAAATATATCAAAGAACATATTCTTCCTGTTTGGTTATATTTTCAGTTATTTTTCCCACCGGCAACACTGTGTGTCCATGCTAGTAATTTAATAAACTAGTGTTAATTAATTAGTTAGTGATCAACTGATCAGCTTTGTGTATGATTGTATGACTAATTTACTTTAGAGCTAAAAGCTAGCTCCAAGATTTATTCAAGTTATTAATTTTATACATAAGATCTAAATGGTATAAGCATTAAAATGTAAAGTAAATATAGCTGTTTGCTAGCTAGCTCTTCATTAGAAGATTTCTTTGCTTTGTTTCTCTGGAGATAAAAATGCTGTTCAATTTCTGTATAGAAATCTTCCCAAATAGATCATTTTTACTTTGGATATCTGTTCAGTCAGGCAGGAAATATCTCTTTTGATATATGACCAATGATGAGCATTCCTCTTTTGATTTCTCATCTCTTGATATCACACTGATTTATTTATGTGTCCCTTGAGTAGATAATGTAGATAATTATATTTGATAGAAGAAAGAATTAATTGCCACTTGAATGCTAGTAGATTGACACCCAAAAAGCAGGAGTAAAGCTTTTATGAAGGATGCTATTTCACACCATATAAAGTAAGGAAATAATAAGTAATCTTAGATTTACTTTGAGCTTACATCCTGATAGTAATGATAATTATACAATAAAAATTGCAATGTTCAATGATTATAGCAGGAAAAAACATGATACTACCAGGGTCTTACTGGTTATGGTTGCAACAGTAGAAAAGGAAGTGGCATAGTTATTGGTACCCTATGGCAAAGAATATACTAGTATTACAGAGTAGAGAGATGATAGGAAAAAGGGATTAAAAGGAATCTATGATAAGAAATTTGCACCAGAAAAGTATGAAAAAGTGGTGGAAACTTGACCAATGGAAACATCTTTCTTCAAGGAAGAGAAAAAAAAATCTCTTCATCAAGAAAGAATCACTGCAAGCATGAAGTTTTCTTTGTCTGAGTTACCAATTTGTATAACCTATTCCCACTTTACATTTATCTTTTTACATACTTGGATTTTCATGTGCTTCTGTTGGTAACATTTCTCCCAAGGATAGCATTTTAGCTCTTTTTCAAAAAGCATTTACATATACTTCTTTATTGTTTCTTATGTTTTACACTTAGTTAAATTAGCTGACATACTCTTGAAAAGAAAAGGATTTTTCTATATGTCTAGCAGAGAGTAAGAAAAAGGCAAGGCTTGTTGGATTAAATCAGAAACAAACCATACTCTTAACTTATAATCAATATAATAGGACAGCTACAGATGAAAAGGTTAGGCAGCTTGATATTGAATTTATTATGATGAGGGTATAATTAGTAAGAAAATAAATGCAATGAGGAAATCACAAAATATGCTCTAGCAAGAAGGACTACTCCTGCCATAACTATTTATTCATTCATACTATGGCTATAAAAGAATGCATTGTCAGAGGTTGAGATCAAATAATGTCCATATACAGGGAAATGGCCAGGTGGCCTCTTAGGAACAAAAGTAGAGGATCTGATTCATGTAATACAAACTCTTTGGGTAGTTAACTTTTGTATTGTAAATCTAGAGATGACCAACAGAGAAAGAGAAAGATGTGTATTAAAGTGTAGTATTAATTAGCTCTTATTTTTAAAATTTCTTAGATCTTTGTTATATACAGCATGATAAATTTGTACTAGAATTCATTTATACTCTTCATAGGAATCTTTGTTTCCTTATAACAATATTTGCTATTTTTTAAAATATAACCACATTTTCAGATACACTTTAATAGCACAAAAACAAATATATAAACTAGGTTAGTCAGTGAATATAACTTCCAGTTAGTTATATTACAAATACAATTGTTAGTCCAAAAGATGTTGCTTTCAGACATTTATAATCAGTTAATTATTTTTTAGTATATTTTACCTGACATTATAATTTGAATATGTGTTTATTAAAACAACAAGTCTTTTTGAAGTTGTGGAAAACACATTGGAAAAACAAAATGAAAATTTAATAAGCATATGAAATGACTGAACAAGGCAAAATTGTAAGTCTAATGATTCTAGGATCCTTCCAGAGTTTTACCACTGATTATTTTCTGTCAGACATTTCTAGATAAACATTGTTCCCCTTCTGAAACCTACATGAGTAATGAAAAGTTTCTTTGTTATAGTTCTATTAGAATAGTTAAATTTCAACTATTATGAACTGTTTTTCCTTAGTTTCTTGGTTATTTCTTGATTTTTCAATTGTTTTCTGTGATTTTAAAAACATTAATTTTATTGGAAAAGTAGTCATGTAGATTTAACACTTTTTATATTCAAAATATGAAATCAGGTAAAAATCCATCATAATGTTGACTAGTTTTTGAGACTGTTATCTTAAAAAATTTGTAACATTATCACATGACTCAGTAATACAATTATTAGAATCGTTGGTATTTTTAAAAACATAACTGCAAAGACATGACATAAGTAAGTAGACTCCATTATTTTTCTCAGATTTGATATTTGATAAATATAGTCATTGACAATCACTTAATTTATCATAAAAACACAAGAGAAAAACAATATATTAGGTGGCCAAAAAGTTTGTGTGAAAAAAAGGGTCTTGTTAGCTGTTTAAAAATCCGAGCAGCGGCCACTAGAAGTAACTCTAAGATAGAGAGAGAAGAATTGGCAAACATCACAGACAATCAAAAGAAATGATTACCCACCCCATACTGTTGCCATTAAGAGCAGTGGTAGGGGGACAGCCAAGAACAACACAAAAGTTCCAACACCCCTCCCTACGATACATATACCTTATTTGAGGGGAATAGCAGAAAGAATACAAAGGATCTGCTTTCGCCATAACACCAAGGTCGTTTTTGGCCGCTCACACACACTTCGAAACTTACTAAGCAAGGTGAGCCTGATTCGCGATTCGAAAATTACATTTACATTATCCCCTGTAAATGTGGAAAAAAATCCTTACTGGGGAAACACCCGAATCCTACGTTATAAACAACAATCGTCCGAAGAACTATTTGAATTATTTTATACTTAAACTAGTCCCGTATTTATCATCAAATCCTTTAAAGAATGCATGCTTTAAATTGTGATATGTTTGTATATGATCTGTTGAGTCAAGGAAGTCATTCGTTGTGCTCTCATTGAATAGATCAACCCAAAACATCATAAACATTTGAGTCAATGATAATTTCTTTTCAGATTGATCTAATTTATGTAATTGTCTATGAGAGCCTGCCACATATTAGCTATTAGACACTGTCAGCATAGTTAACATAGGTTTAGGTTTCTTCAGATTTTAAGTGCTTCTGGCTAGCCGGCTATCTATGTATGTGTCAGGCATACAGGCCTTACTTAGAGCTGAAAATTTAAACATTTACTCATTATTATGTCTAGAAAAATTTTTTTTTGTATTTTGTAAATTCCCCTCCCCCCAAAAGTAAAGTTTTGTAAATAAAATTTGCAATTGGAAATTCCAATTTCAAAACCAAAACAGAGTTCCCAAAGTCCAGACTTACCATATACCTAGTTTCCCAAACCCATTTCCATCACTATGCAGTCAAAACTACCAATCATTGATGAAAATTTAAAGGTTGTGATAGAAAATGATCCAAAACCCTCAGGTGGAGAACTCGCAAAAGACTTCAGTGAATTGACTGGAACAATTTCAAATAATTCATTCAAGAAAAGATCAATAAATGTGCTCCATTTTAATTGGATGAAAAAGCAATTTTTAAAAAAGTATGGAGCATTAATCACGTTCAGTAGTCTGAAATTGATTTATTCATATCATCACTTGTGGGGAAAAACCCATTTTGTATAATAACCAAGATGCAGGAATGGAAATGGCGGAGGTGGGATACAGCATTTATTTTTTTGTATGTTCAATGTCTATTAATGGCAACATTACCATATACCTAGTTCCCAAAGTCCAGACTTACCATATACCTAGTTTCCAAAACCCATTTCCATCACTGTGCAGATGAGAAGCCCGAACAAGCAAAAACCTGGAAGGCAATGGTGAGTGTCTGGTGGAACAGGATTGGTGCAATACATCATCATGTCATCCAAAATGGGCGAACAATTAATATGCATAGGTATGAAGTCCAGCTTGTAATAGTACATTCAGAATTCTGTTGAGGAATAGAAGGGGTGATATTTTGCTGGTATAACAAAGTCTTCAATGAATTTATCCATTCTTTGAATGGAGAATTCTTTAGGAACGGAATTGTCAAGGTGGATTAAATATAATACAAAGGTGAATATCTTGATTGAATAATTGTTTTTATTTATTTTGTTTAAATAAATCAGCAATTTCATTTTGAACAACTTGAGTTACACACACACAGTCTGAACTTCTGAGATGAAGTATTGTCATTATTTGGACTAAGAATCATCCTTGGGGTTTAGTTTACTCATTGAAATCTAATGGGAAAAAAGTTGCTTATAATTAGAAATTTCTAAATCATTTCTCACAAGGGCTATATTGAGTCAGTTAGCTGTAGGTCACAGGTAGCAAGGTAAGTGATTGATAATGAAAAAAGGGATGGGGACATGTATATAAGCACATTTTCAGCCTGAATTTAGGTTTTTAGCATGATGTTGTACTGAAATCTTCCAATACTTAGGGCCAAGACTAATTCTTGACATCTCCCAAAGTATTTCTTACTTTTTACAAAACAAGTGGATCAAAACGTACCCTTATTCTAGCCAATCAGAACTCGGCATAGACCAATTGGTTTTCATTGCGCCAAGTTGGCCCTATCAACTGATGGAGAAAATAAAACAGGATTCCAAATTAATAGTTGACAGTCGTTTCATTTGCAGATGGCTTACCACAACACAAAGGACATTTTTATCTCCAAGTGGTTACAGCCAAGTTCGACAACTCCCAGTTACTATATACATTTGAACTCACAAACACCAGTTGTGTTGTTGTTTAATACCATGCCAGAAACAGACAGTTGATAGCATTTATAACTTATTTATAGATCACCACCATTAACCTATTAATTATTGCTATTAAAACTCTGTTTTCTCTTTCTTCTCTACCAACTATGCTATACCCTTAAGCATTATCGTAATATCTAAAGCTTCAATTATTAAGGGAAATTTTTATTATTAATTTTTTCATTTTTAAACAAATGTATTCCCATTCAATTTAAGTTTATATAGATGAATTGTTTCAGTAATGCATCATTTTCTATACATGCTGTAAATCTTTCTCATGTAAGTTTCTCTTGTGTGTGTGTTTTTTATGTGATAACACTGATGTAAACATTTAAATGTGTAGTAGTCTTTTTCTTGGTCGTTTTTTTTTCTCATCATAGAGAATAATGCTAAAAGTTACATATTTATTAATGCAATTGCATTTTTTGGCTCATTAATGTATATCTAACTATATACATACCATTGTCACTTTTTTGTGTGGATGCCTGTCATACTATCACACTATTCCAAAGCTCTATATAAAATTAACAGACACTAGTGTGATTGCGATTCGATCGGCTTACATAGACCTTAGTAGACTGATGACATAAAATGAGGGATAGAATGAATGAGGATTTCAAGTGTTAAGTATTGTCTGTCTGTCAGTCAGTCAGATAGCATGGGGGAGGCAGATATCAAAGCAGCTGCAGAAAGACAGCCTAATTTTTAATAAAACAAAAATGGGAAGTATTGTCTGTAACTTTGAGACGAGTCATTAACATACCAACTTTTGTTTTGTACACTAACTAAAAACTGAATGAAAATGAAATATTTAAAAAACAAGAGAGAATGCAATTCTCGCAATATGTACAAATATTGAGTTACTTCCCTTGAAATTGAAGAAGGCCGTAGAATGAATTGGCCAAAATGTTGAGTCATCATCAAAGATGGGAAGACGTGATTAGAGTGTCTGAACAAAAGTTGGTAAGGAAGAAGTGATCAAATTTTGAGGTCGATCCAGAAATTGTTTTCGACTGAGAGATATTTTTTGTTATTCTATATGAAAAGAGGTTAAAAACGAACAGTAAATAAAAAGGCTAAATTTCAATTTCAAGGGAAGTAACTCAATATTTGTACATATTGCGAGAATTGAATTCTCTCCTGTTTTTTTAATATTTCATTTTCATTCAGTTTTTAGTTAGTGTACAGCGTTGGCAGAGGTATGCGCTCTCTGAGTGCTTTCTAGTTCTGTTAAAGTAATTTATTGCCTATGTGATGTACAAGGTCTGTCCAGAAAGTATCCAGCCATTTTGAATGTCTTGAGAACCTGTTGCGTGGCCTTGATGTAACTTAACTTTGCATATATGAACAGACACTCTCCTGTGGAGTTACTAAGGACTCTATTTTCTTAACTCTTCCCATTCACTGTATGTTAAAGAAAAGAAAATAGTCCCTATCGCCAGGTTGGACTTTTCTTCTGTCAACTTGATATCCCATCCACCATATGCAAAAAAAAAATGTTATTGCATTTTCTTTTTCTTTTATGAAATTAATTTCCCAATAATAATGAAATTAACTATTAGTTGAAGATATAATCAAAGAACTGGTAGTAGATTTTAAACTTTAAAGAAATGGCTGTCTTGTTAAAATGTAATAACATTTTTTTTTTTAAATATTAAATCTAGTTTTCATTGTTTTTAATAAGTTTAATGCACCAGTATTATTTGAAAAAAAATATAGGAGTGACTCATTCAAGTAATTACAAACAAAAAAATCACTTTAGCAATTGTAACTTAATTTCACCCACGATTCAAGCAGCATAAGGGTGGCCTAATTAATATGGCATGTTCCTATTTATCATCAGATGTTTGAAACACAGAGTATTCCCTCAATTAAATTTTAGTGTAACAGCAGGTTCTCGGTCAGTAAGCATAACAGTCGAACATGACATTTCTTTACAGTGAATGGGATATAAAGTTGATAGAAGAAAACTCCAACCTGGTGGTAAGAATGCTATTTCCTTTAATGTTACACCACAATTTCTTAACAAACCACTTTGATTATTTTTTCAACTTATAATTGATCTTACTCTAAGTGACACAACATTACCTTAAACTTCAACAGCAACCATATTACATCATCTCAAGGCTACAGGAAAGGTTAAAAATGAACTGAATGAAATACTCCATGACAGTTCCTAACCCCACACAGCATCCTCCATTTCCACCTGACATTTCTCCTACAGACTATCATCTTTTCAAGCATTTTGAACTTTATATCTGTAATAAAAGGTTCAATTATAGGGAAGCATTAATTTGTGGTTTTACTGGATTTGTGACCACTGAACTTAAAGAATTTTATAGAGATGGCATATTATCATTAGAGGATCATTGGAAAAAGGTTATTGCTTCAAATCGGTCATATTTTGATGGAAGTGGTAAGAGCAGAGCCTGCGTATGAAGCTGCTTCCAAGGTGGACGTGGGTTCGATCCCCACACCAATGCTCATTTCTTTATTTATTTACACAATTTAGGCCACTTGTTTTGCAACTGAGTCAAATCGGTGCTGAGCTGATATATATTCCTGATAAAAAATATCTTTACAATTATCATATTCTGTCAGATATAAAATTATCCATTCATTCTGAATAAATATATATAAATGATATTTTTTATTGATCCACAACGAATTGCACAACTAGTTTCACTTTAAGATTATTCAATAATCTTAAAGTGAAATTAGTTGTGCAATTCATTGCGGATCAATAAAAAATATCATTTACATATCCGCTCTACCATAGGTATCGAGCATTCTCCAAAAACTATGGTCTACTGAAATATTTTGGCACCATTGTGTGGAATTTTGATGACTATGAATTACATATTCAGTGAGTTATGCTGCTGCCGAAACAATCTCACAAAAAGGTTTTTTTTTTAATTGTCAATTGTGTTTCATGAGCTCAGGGTGTATAAAGTAAGGAGTCAATGCAAAATTATGGTGCAACAATTGCTATTTCTTTTACTGGGTTATCAACTTGAAACACAGGTAAAATCACTGTTTTTTAGAAGTCATAATTTATTTACCTTAGTGTTTTAACTATTTTGTTTTTAGATAAGAATTTGCTTAAACCTTTGAATAACATAATCTTAAACATTAAAATTAAAACAATTATCTATATAATGAACAATTTTGCAGATAAAAACATCTCCTACACACCATTTGAAACAATGGTCCTATCCATTTGAATTCAGTAGTTTCTTTTCTAAAAGAAATATCATCTCATAGAAATTCAAATATATCCATTAATTTTTTCACAGGGATTAACTAGTAATATTACAACTAGAACTATGCCGCATAGTTTATTAGCAAAAGACTGATCGTTGAAATCAAAGACCTTTACCTTTTCTTTCGCCTATGACAGCGTATAATCAGAAGCTCTACTAACAGATACTAAATGTTAAATTAACAGATACAATGTTAAAGTTAACATAAATCCCAATAATCTATTTACTTAAAATATATGAATTTGTATTAATAATTATTAATCTTTCACACTGAATATATTGTCATTGTGCATCTGTTGCCATCTAAATGAAGCAATACCTTTTACATGCCAGCAGGATCATTTTATTGATTTGGTTTTATCAATATTGTTTATACTGTTTGAATCAAAATTGTATTGACTCCAGAATATTGGAAAACTAATTAATGGTATGAGATAATTTGATTGCAATGATGGAACTCATATATTTGTATGTCTGGAGATTTACAAGTAACTGGGAAGTATACATAAACAAATCAGTTGTATTAGTTTAGTCAGTAAATAGTTTATTGCTCTTGAGCAAATCATATAATTTCATAATTGCTTCATCCTGTAAGCATATTTCTTAATTATTGCTCACTTTTTAAATCTTTTACTGTTGATTGACACAAGTACTTTAGACTCTGAAATATGAGAGTGGATCAATAAGTCTGTAGCATGACACAGCAATTAGTTAAATGTTTATATGAAATTTTCACTGTATAATATTCAATCTATATGATCTAAAGAGAAGTGTTGGGTTAAGTGCATTGACAAGGAAGGGGATTATGTTGAAAAATAAATATTTGTTGTGTAAAATAAATGTTTTCTTCATTATTAAGCTATGAACTTATTGATGAACCTATGTATATATTACCAAATATATATGACTAAATAACTAACAATTTTCTATGCATTATATGCAGCTCTCATGTAATTGAAAGAAGAAAAAATCTGATCAACCAAATGAATGTTATGTTACCTTGTTAATGAGATAATAGATGAAGATCTGATCTATTCAAAGAATGTTTTGTAAATATTGTGAATGGATACTGATGAAATAAAATTCCACAAAGTCAAAAAGAATTTTTTTCTTGCTTATTTCCAAATTTCTGACATACCGTTACATATTTACTTTTTTTTGTTGGTTGGACTATCTTTTGCATAAAATTAAAAAAATAAAAAAATAAATAGAAATAAAAGGAAGTTACGTAAACATTCCAAATGCAGTTTTCAAGAGTTTTACATATTGAAAATATCACAAAATTAAAAAAGTAGATAAAAAACATATTTCCAATCAAAATGTGGAAAGAATGTTCAGTTGTATCATTTTCATCCATTAAATGTGGTTATGTCGGTTTAAAAAGAAATTTGATATAGAGTGTAATGAAAGATGGACATCAAAAACAATTTGTAAAAGCATTAAAAAAACATTTTTATTTTATACTTTGTTACACAATGAGAGGGAAAACTTTCATCAGGGCTGAAACAAAATATCTAAAATTTAGTTTTGCACTTTTGTTCATAACTCAAATGAATTTTAGCTTCTTGGTATTTTATTAATATTACCAACATTTTTTTACGTTGCATATCATCAAGAACTAGTGTTGCATCAGCACCAAAACAGGTACATGTAGCCATTACACTGGTGCATATCTTTAGATATTCACCTACCAAGTACATTGCAACAAAGGAAAATTCAGAGGAACTGAATTACATTCAGACAAGGGACACATTGACAACACTTCCGGGTGATATAGATTTGACAGGTCATATTCTGACAAAATTGTGGGGAGGGGAAAGAGGCCCACCTGTTACAGATTGTACTGCAGAACTGTTTATTGTTCTTCCTTTAGATAATCCTGCAACCTCCAATGATATGAAACAGATTGCAGCTAATAATAACTTTTCAAATAAAAGCCAGGTAGGATTGGAAAATGACATATCTTGCAAGAAAATCGTAGTAGTTTGAATCAACCATATTCATTGCTACTCCCCAAGCTGCTATTCCTTTGGTCCTCAACCCCTCCCTCTACACAATGCCCAGTCGCTCACTCTCTGACTAAACTCAGTGGTCAAAAACCAACTCATCTTAGTTCTCAGATCGGGTATATTTATCGGGTAATATTTACATGTCCGATTACACTTATAACCTACATACATATATACGCACACCACTTAGTATGCAGTGGGTGTGTTAACACATACTAACACAGGCACCTCGCAGTGGGTGTGTTAACACATGCATACTAACACAGGTACCTCACAGGAACATACACGTGTTCCTCCATGCAGTGACAAAGGTGCTCTTCCTCGCTTAATGGCTTCATTAATTATAGATAAGCTAGCTAAATTTAACCAGACCTCTGGCTATTAAAAATGTAAATGTGCGAATTGGCGCCATGGAGTCTAAATTCTGCGATGTATAAAATTGCATTAAAAACCACTGTTGCTAGATTACACCAACAAAGTACTAGGAATAGATCAGTTTGGGTCCAATACTAATACAATTGAAATTTTGGACTTCAGAATTGCCTTATGACAGATATCCTATTTTTTCATAATATTCTAATTTTTTTAAACATACCTGTATGTCTGAACACATGAATAACCTAAACCCAGCAAAAGTGTTTAAAAGGTGGTGTGGGTAGTGGTGATTAATAACAGCAACAACAGATGAAATATATGTGAAAATGTGTTTGTTCTCAACCTCCAGATGACCAACATCTTTTGGTAGCATGTCATCTTGGGGGTGATAAATCAAAAAATTGGAAAAAGGGTAATCAATGAATAAATTACTTCTCTCGTCTTTTCTTAGGCAGGTGATCACTAAAAAGTCTGAATTTTCAAAAAAAACATGTGTGAACACTGCCGGGCACAAACTAAGGGTCCAATTTAGCATAAACTTACATTGAAAATTGAACCCCCACTGAAAAGTTATTTTGGGTGGAATTTTCAAAATAAAAACTTTTCCCCTACTCATTGAGGAGAGTGTGTGTGCAAAATTTCAAGTTTCTACTATGTTAGGGCTAGGCGTAGTCTGGATACATTTATATATTATGCATGTAACTACTACCTCCTCTATATTTTTACTGTATCGTTTGTGTGTAACACTTTAGGTAGTTCAATAAGAGAGTAGGAAAACAGAGATAGACAGCGAGAAAAAAGCAAGAAAAGAAAGAAAGCGAATAAAGTAAAAATGAATCATTACATTGTCATGGGGATATACATGTCAGTGATGCCTAATGTTTGGTTCTATGAAATGGAAGAAAAAAAGAAAGGAAGTGAAGATAGAAAAAAAGGAAGTACGAAAGTGAATATAGTGAGAGAGAGTGAAAGAAAGAACTTTTAAAATGACATTTTTTACAGCAGTGAAATTTGAATTAAAATATTATTTATTTTATTTGAAAAAAATAGTGGTAGAAAAGAAAGTTTAAATTTAAAGATGAATCCAAATATATATTTGTGAAAGTTTTTAACAATGTTCTTCTTCTCCTCCCAAGTGGTGCATTGCAGACAGAGGAAATGATCCAAGGTACCCCTAATAGTATAAGAAGTGCAAAATAAAATCAGGGTGATTCGTAATGTACCATCACACCCTCGACCTCCGCCTTGACCCTCACGTTGTGTTCAAAGATTGATGGAATGTCTGGGCGATGGATTTGAAGCATCGACAAAAGCCGAAGGTGGATGTACAGTGGCAGTTAAGTTAAGACTGCTGGAAACAGGAACACATGATGCCACTACAAATAATAACAAAGCATTTATTCAAAGATCAAGTTGATATAACGTCTTCTGTCTGATGCGGGAGGTAATGCGATACATCTGCTTCAGGTCAGGATTACTGCTGTTCTTATAAGGCGGAGAAGAACATCTCTGGAGTCCACTACTGGTAGCCTTGCAGGGGATTGAGGGCCTCAGTGTAGAAAGTAGAACCAATCTGTCACACTCTATAGTCTCTAGTTTTCGGTGGGACTTGAATAAGTTGCTTTCCAGTTGCTACTATACTGCAGTACAATGCTTCTGCCTGATGGGGAGACATTCAACTTTACCGGCCCCTTCTCCACCTCAAGGTACACCTGTTGTTAATGTGTCAACAACCACTCCAGGACCGCTGATTAAAAGGCCTCACCGAGAACACTGCCTGTGTCCAACTTCAGGTCACAATTGAGGAGGAGCTTTTTTTCACTTTTGTAGGTCAAAATTAGGGTGAAGGAATTTTTTGTTTCATTTTTGGGGGTCAAAATCAAGGGGAACTTTTTTAACTTTTAGGGATCAAAAGCAATGGGGAATTTTTAAAAACTTTTAGGGATCAAAATCGAGGGGGAACGTTTTTACTTACAGGGGTCAAAAGCAAGGGGGAACAGTGTTGTTATATTTGCAGTTATTTTTCCCCCAGGCAACAATGGGTAATATTGCTAGTAATAATAATTAATGATAAAACTTTCCTTTCGTTTCTCCTCTTCACTTATTTTGAAAACTATAAGATTGTTTGAAGTTTATATGCTTTGTCAGATGTATTTCAGAAACTCAACAAGCTTAATATTTTCATACTCATATCTAAAATCAAGCATAATAATTTGCATCAGAAAATATCCCAATGGTTATAGCATTGGACTGAAAATGATGAGGTGCAAATACATGGGAATGGCTAAATGGTTACAACAATCAACTGAAAATGATTAGGTCTAAATACTTTGGAATAGCTCTATGTATAACATTGGACTGAAAATGATGAGGACTTACTGCATGAGAATAGCTAAAAGGTAATAACATTGGACTGAAACTGATGCAGTCTTACTGCTTGGGAATAGCTCAATGGTTATAATATTGGACTGAAAATGTTGAGCACTTACTGCATGGGAATAGCTCAATGGTTATAACATTGGACTGAAAATGATGAGGTCCTACTCATAGGAATAGCTAAATGGTGATATAATATAGATTATATAAATTAAAATATTACTTTTCTTTAATACTTCTTATTTTATTACTATAAATTAATCAAAGTATTACTTATTTGATTTAAAGTAATCCTTATTTTATTTAGAAAAAAAATGGGAGGAAAGAAATTTAAGTAGTTTAAGAGAAGTGGACAAAAGGGAGTTCAGTAGTTTAATAAGAGGGTAGGAAGAGAGGGCAGAAAACAAAGTTAAGTAGTTTAGGTGAGGGGGTAGGAAAACCTTTGCATATGAAACTAATCCATGTTTGTGTAACATTTAGATAAAATCATTGTCCTGCAACAAATATGGGAAGGGATAAGGGAGAGAATAAGAAGATAGAGGCATAGGGTGTATTCGAAGATCAGACCATCTCTCCATGAAACCAACCTGTCAACAGCTCCCCCTTCCACCATCTGGCCTTTCTCTCGGCCAGTATTTTTGATAAACTCTTTGTTTCCATTTCAAGCCAAAAATGAAAGTGCTTATTCTGATAAAACGTATCTCTTGTGTACTTGTAAAATCTAGCATAACCATAGTATCACATAACTATCCTGCTGGACTGGAGCCTTACTTTCCATCTGTCGTATGAAACCACAGCTTTCAAGTATCTTAGTTACTCTCTTTACTTCATTAATAAATCATTTTTCCAAAACACAAAATTTGAGGATGGGAGGTTCAGTAGGGGTCGAAATCGAGAGGGAACTTTTATTTTTCACTTTCAGGTGATAAATTGAGGAGATATGAGATAATGGATAGTTATCAACAACAGTGGAACTTCCATGGGTACAGCTAGTATATATAAATGTCAGAACATATAAATATCCTAAACCCAGTGAAAGTGTTTAAACCGGTCTGTTGTGGTTAGCAGTAATTAATAACAGCAATAACAATTACATTCAATTAAAAAATTAGAAAACGGGTTGATCAATGAATAAGTTGCTTCCCTCGCCTTTTGTTGGGCACTAAAACGTCAAGATTTTCAAGTGTGAATGTTGCTGGACACAAACTAAGGGACCAATTTAACATAAACTTACATTGAAAATTGAACCCCCAACTAAAAACCTATTTAGGGTTGGGGATTTTCAAAAAACAAAAAAACCCATTTTCCCTACTCATTGAGGGAAGCGTGTGTGCAAAATTTCAAGTTTCTACTATATGAATGTTTAGGGCTGGGCAAAGTCCGGATACATAGATAGATACATATAAATGTCAAATACAAGAATAACCTAAACCCAGCAACAGTATTTAAATCAGTGTTGTGGGTAGCAATGATCAATTAGCATAGAATACTTTGCTGATTTTATACTTTGATGTGCAACAAATACAATTAGGACAAAGACACAATGATCAGAATCGAAAACATAGAGCTAAAGAAAATAGACCACTACATCTACGTGCGGCAACAAATCACCATGAAATCCTCAAAAGAAGAAGAAATCAAACAAAGAATCATCCTCGGTTGGCAAGCTTTTGTCAGAGCCAGCTCAACCTTCAAGAACAAGAAGATCCTATTAGTTTTAAAAAGAAAGGTCTACAACCAATGCTGAAACATTGAACCTAACCAAAAGATTGGTTCTCAAACTGAGACGATCATGCTTAACATCACATGGCAAGATCACAAGACAGCACATTATATTAGAGAAAAAACAGAGTCAGAGACAATAACTCAAATGGCAATGAGCAGGTTATGTTGCAAGAATGTCAGACAACCACTGGACATTATTACTCACAACATTGATCCCCAGAGATCATATGCAAAATTGTGGCCAGACAAAATAAGATGGCGTGACAATTTAGACAAATTCAGTAGATATTGGCTCTGCTACACCCACAATCAGTGATGGAAATTGATTTTTGTAACTAGGTATACAGTAAGGCTGGGTTTTGGGACTAGGTATATGGTAATATCTCTATTAATAGACATTGAACATACAAAAAAACCTGGAAATTGAGAAGTAGGTATACGTCATACCCCCATCCATTTCCACCACTGCCCATGATCGAGATGTCTAGCGAATCTTGGGGAAGGCCTATGTCCAACGATGGATGTTAAAAGGCTGCTGCTTATGATGATGTTCTTATTAATTCTGCTTTGTCAGATATTTTGCTTAAAGAATACAAAAACTGTTATTTTGATTAATATCATAAAGAAAAAAATCATTGCTGCTTACCAGTAAGAATTAACAGAACTCCCATACCCCAATGATATGGTGCTTACTATAGTGTGCAGACCAATCCACTATTACAGTGAGTTCAATTCTCACTGAGTGTACCATTGTTCTTAATAAATAGCCATATCCAGTGGTATAGTGCTGTGGGGACGCATTGTTTTGAGAAGGGGGAATGGCGTTCCCTATTTATGTACTACTAAAATTCTCTATTCAAACAATTCATTGATAAGAAAAATTAGCCAGTATATGTCCAAATACTTATCTGATATGGCCTCAAAATGTCTCTGAAATTGGTTAAATTTCTTTTTAATGTTTTGGGGGGGTGGGGTCTAAAGAGATCAGGCAGCCCTGCATACCTCACTTCTTTTGTTAGCATTACACCACTGGCCATATGTCACTGAATGAATCCAATCTATAAAAATTAAATGTCATTAAATAAATTTATATTTTGTAGATGAGCCAAAAAGTAATAATCCCAATAGGATTTCTATTAATAAAATAGGATCTCACTAGTTTCTACTGTTTTGTTTTTCAAATGTTATAATCACAAATTCTAATATATAAAAAGCTGTGTGTTAGATATTTAGGCAGCCGTGGGTGGGGTTCACAGATTTGACGCCCACAAGTGTTGAAAGTCTTAAACAAGATATCGACCAAACCCAAACTGCAGGTGTCAGGGCCCGGAAGACACACCAGGAGTTGAAAAGTCATAAACAGGATATTGACTAAACCCTGAGTGGGCGTTCAAACCTGATAAAAGCCAAACAGAGCGCCCTCGGAAGCCAGAGAGATCACTGAGGCTTAGGATGAAGACAGGACCAATGTCCCTGTTGTCAAAAGACCTGTATGCCCTGTTGTCTAAGAAAAGTCTGTTGGCTCTCATTATCTCTCTCACACTCTTCATTTTCTGCCACGGCCCGATGTATCTGATGCAATAAAAATATATCATCATATTTTTATAAACCCAGTTTCGAGTCTTCCTTTTGCTCCAAGCCCAAGATGGCTATACAACATGTATAATGCAATTAATAATGATAGTAAATTCATTAGACTACTCTTTTACATAGGTAAATTAATAAGTTCATAGTCTAATGATAAAAAAGGTATTTATTTTTTACAACTAATATTTATTTTTCAACTCAATCTTCTTCCTTGTCAATGTACTTAACCCAACACTTCTCCATTAATCATATAGATCCAACATTATACAGTGAAAATTTCAGATCAAAATTCAGCTAATAACACTGTCAGGATATGGAGTTATTGATCCACCCCCAAATTTCATCTTTGCTTTCTGTTTTTAAAATTCCTTTCCATTGACTCTAAAATATACTTTTAGCTATTTGAATTTACAATTTTTTCATTATTTTAAGAAACTCTCAGTCAGCAGAAAATAAATGAAAAAACCATTTCATTTTTTAATTCAATTTGCAATTAATATTTCATTGCTGAAATCCATGGAATTAATGTCATTGTTCTATATATCAAAAGGCACTAATATTTACAAAACAAACATTCTGTATCTTGTAATAAATTTAGAAAAATTAGCTTTTTATATTTTTATGTTTGAAAGGTTACTTGAAAATGATTTTCACAATTTTATTAGGATAAATAAAAATTTAAGGATGAATTATAAAGATTTATGCTAATAATAATCTTCCTGATATTATCAGCCCACAATCAATAGAAGCCCATGATGTCAGAAACAGTGATCTTGATGGACTTCTCATGTGACAAATCATTTCTACAACAGTTGGAATCTTCCAATCAAGTTATGTACGACCGAGTCAATCATTGATTGATTTCTCAGTCTGCTGCAACTTCTTGACAAAATCATTATTGTGTGGCTGACTGTAACCTTGAGTTATTACTGTTGGCTACTACGCTATTTAAACATTAGTCATTCCTTTGTTTTGTTTAAATGTATGGAGTTGTGTACTATTAGGACTCCCTTAACAGCCTATTTTAAAAATGATTTCTTTCTCTATTATATTTATGTCAAAATAGTACTTGAATTGTGTTTCTTTACCTTTTGTTTTCATTAATCTCTTTTCAGAATTGAGAAAATAGTAGCAACAAGGAAAAAATACTGGCCTTAAAAATATCATAAAATGATTATGCCTAAATATTAATCATTTTGATAGAACGGCCAGAAGCTTATAAAATAAAGTCCATCATATAAAACAGTTCATTTTAAATCTATTTTATATAATAAAGCCTACACACTCTGATCATGTTAAATCACTGACAATAAGAGTTTAAATTCTGATTTCAAGTTCAGACCAACTTCCACTCATAAATATAAGCAATGATGAGCCATTTATGTTGGAAAGAATACAAAATATAAAATAAGTCAAATAATATTCAAGAAAGATTTTATTGATTAAATCTATACATTTCCATAGATCTATAAGAGCACAGAAGATATATATCACATCTGGTGATCTTTAGAGAATTTCTGAATTAAGAGGAGAAAGTATATTGTCCTCAATCCTTGCTTTATGTCCAGTGTCCTTCCCTAGGAAGTTCTAAACAATCTTTCCTTCTTAAGACACTGCTCCTCCATTGAGCTGGTATGCTCCTGCCTAACCCAAGGACTGATCATGACCTGCAGGGAATGCGGCAGACTTGTTTGGTAATGGCTAGCATATGTGTCCATTAGGCTATGTCCTGCAATGCACTTTGAAGGTGATATTTTGGAGCCTTAAACATGTCCTTCATGTCTCAATAGAAGTTCCTATATGTTTAGTTTACTAATTGGATCTTTTGAGCATAGCACTGATTCCATCAACCACCTTATTTTGCAATGATGTTTTCTATTATTTTAACTTCATTCTGCAGGAGACCAAACATGAGCTGTCACTTTTATTTTCATAGTCTCTCCTTGGAATATAAATTTTCAAAGTTCTTCAAGCCTTATTTTTTAGTGGGAAGCTGGTCTCACCTTTGTATTTTCTTCCACAGCTGCATTGGTTGTTGTATACAATGTCCTTGGTCATATTTTCTTCCAGGATAAGCTTTATAGGGCAGTTGCATTGAGTGGTATTGCTTTGGAATACAATCTTGAAAGGATACAGCCTGCAGATTCTCAGAATTTTTATTCTCATATCTCTGATATAGGGCAGAGTGAGTATTGTTAGTTTTTGTTTTTGTTCTCTAAACCATAGGTCTCCATCTCCCAAGATTTACTAGCTGTTATTTGGACACAAACAGCACCCTTTTTGTTGATGATGGAGCTACATGCCATAGAGTAAAATGATTTGACAATGGCAGCTCCAAGAAAGTATTAA
>VCCN01006342.1:23347-36843 GCA_006491835.1 Architeuthis dux | reverse complement strand
GGGGCTTTAATCAGAAGGAAAATTGTTGTTTTGATTAAATAAACTTTTGATCAAATTAAAAGTACACAACAAATATAAATACATAGTTTTAATTTGATCAAAAGTTTATTTAATCAAAACAACAATTAAAAGTTTACGTAAAAATCAAATGAAATCAAACTTTTTTTACAAAACATAAGTAAATATGTAGTTTTTTCACAAAACAAAACAATTTTTCTTCAAAGAAACCAGTTTCTAAAGCAGAAAATGTTTATGCATATGATCTTCCATAGTGAAAATCGCCAGTGGTTTAAATTGTTGAAAATATGTGAGGTACATTCTACGAAAATTGGCCAAGATTTGTTTCATTCTAATTCATTCATTTAATTATTTAAATATTTAAATAAGCAAATTTTTAAAAAAAGAAGGGTTTTCCTTCTGATCAAAGCCCCCCCCTACATACACACCTTAAATCATTTGAAAGTGAAAAAATAGTTATATAACAGAGATACACACATACATAAATAATACTCAATCGAAAAATCCTTTTTTTCTATAAATGTTAAACACAATATATATTGTAAATTGAAATCATATTGTAAATAAATATTATATTTAATAGATTGCCACCTTTTTCTTTCTACGACTGAATGACTGGATGGGTAACTCAAATTATCTTCCTTTGTTTTTCAAGGTAATAAAAAGCCAGGAAGGTCATAAGTCAGTGTAGTCATGATTCAGCCAATCAACATTCAGCAAATTGAACTTCGTGAAAATGAACCAGACCCTTCTTGGACATGTATTGAGAATCCAAGTTGGAAATTAGAATATCATCCTTGACTCCAGATTAAACTGAAACGATAAAATCAATGGAAGACACAGATTTTACAAACTAGTTCAACAGATACTCTATCATTGATAGATTTTGAGTCACTTATTTTCAATTGAAGATTTAAACACGAGATCAGGGGCTATTTACTTGCATTTAGTGACATTTAAAATGCATAAATTGCCAAGTTTCAATGTTAAAGAAGACTTGGATAACAACTTTGTACTATCAATAAGCATCAATAAGCAACTGTAGGATGAACAGATATTGGAAACTTAACATGTTTTACTGGACAAGTGCAATTTCTCAGCATTAGTTATACAAAAAGTATTCATGAGAGATAATGCAGGTAATAACAAAATTTCAATTACAGTATTTTATTCTTTTGTATCTGCTAAATTCACCAGTCACTCTTGGAAAAATGAATAAAAGGATTAAAAAAAGGAAATAAACTTAGCTATGATGGTCCTGTTAAACTTTGTTAATGAAGAGATATCAAGGTCTCAAAGTAAAGCAAAGATTTAAAATAATGCTTTTCAAAATAGCAAAATCATAAGCATGTGTATGATAAGGTCAGCACAGTGATAGTAATGTTGTTAATGAAGTGATATCAAGGTGTAGAAGTAAAGCAAAGATTCATTTTAATATTTTAGTTCTGTTGAAGCTGTTTCAGAATGTGCTAGATCAGATTAATGGTACAAAGTAAATCTATGTTATGAAGGGCCAAATTTTGATAGAGTAGATTATAATCATTTAGTACCAGTTCTGATGCCTGATGACTTCTATTCAAGCTTTTGCATTTGGATCTGACCCATTTATACATCTCTCAAAACAGAGCTACAAGTGAACAGGTTGATATTGAATGCTGTTCATATACCTCTAGTCAATATTGCCTTATTGGAGCTATTCCTATAGACTAAAGATTAAACTGGCATTATTGAGCTTTCTGATAAAATGTTGGGTCTTGACAACTGTTTTTTGTTTTAAATCCATCCAATGTAGCAGTGATATTCATGGAACGAGATGAATTCAGAATGATGATAGTGGCAACACATCACAAAGAACAACCTATTCTTCTTCACTCAGGATCTTGTGGCTTTCTATGAAGATCAAAAGAGCAGGTTATTTATGTTATTGTTCAGCAAAAAGTGCTTTCATGTTTTCAATTTGGATTTATGATGCAGACAAAACTCCTGTCACTCCACTCTAAGTAATTTTCCCCTCAGTTAGGAGAGTAAATACTCATTCCCCCAGTTCCACAGTGTTTTTTTAAAAATCTTTTATTTAAACTCTCATTTAGACCTTTCTATTTGTTTTCCTAAATGTTAATCATGTTAATCATGTTAATGGAAAGGCCCATTATATATACAATATTGTTTTGGGGGCAGCCAATAATATTAGGTCCTGCACTATGTTTTTTTGAATACTTTGGTTTTGTAGATGCATCCTATATGTCTGTATGTAAAAAATCTATTGACATAACTTACAAATAGGTTTATAGGAAATATATTCTACTTTGGTACATATAAAAAGAAGAAAAGATAGGTATGTTGTCTAGTTATTCAGTAAAAAGGAATTCTCCTTGCTAGGGCTTAGATAAATCTAGGCCAATGAACACCATATCAGACAAGTGTAAATGTCTATTGTCAGCTGTTTTAAATAAACCAATATTAAACACTGAATATAAATATAACACTACATACTAACTATTTGTAATTAAATATTTTAAAATGATATTTTAAAATTTCTGTCCATAGAAAAATGTTTCTGTGGCACCAGTGGTTGACATTGACATGATTATGACACCAAAAATGATCAGCAACAAGATTACAACCTAAGGAACTCCCCCACCAGAAAATAGACAGCGGAATGAGGACATTCTGCCCCCACGCTTCGATGAGGGACCCTCGTCCCGGCATTCCGAACCCTCCCCATTTACAATACCCACCTGAAGAAGGCAGTAGGGTACAATGGCCACAATGTTGTGTTCAAAAGATAAACCAAGATAAGGACAACAGTCTGAAAAAATCTATACATATTGATATTTTTTAATATGTTCAGCTGTTTACCTACTCATGTTGGTCATGGATACTTGCTTAACCACAAAGAAAAGCTCTTGTATGACAAAACTGTACTTGAATAAGTTGCTAGAAAAACAGAAAAAAGTATTTTGTAAAATGTGTTCCATGTAGTATGTATTCTCATAGGTTTCTAAAACATAAGATTATATTGACTGGTCTTTGCTATGTTTTATTTCATCATTCCACCATGCATGTATATAACGTTTCCGTAACTCTTGATGACTGAGTCTTGATACCATATTATAGACCTAATAAAATGAGAACAATACACTTTTTTACAAATGTTGCCCTATTGTCACTGGTTGCGAAGGGGCCCCCTTAACAGTTCAATCTTCATGGCCTCCAAAATGTAGGTCCGCCACTGTGTGTGAGTAATTTGTTCCTCTAGAAATAAATTAGTTCAAGACTCTTGCTTTCTAATAATCAGAAGATTTTCAAAGTCCAGGCTCATTTCAAACTAGATTAACTTTTTCTGTATGCATCAAAGCTATGCAGCTTATGATATTTTTTCACATGAGCAAACATTCTTCCCCTAATGACATTCTTTTAATAATTTACCCGAAGTTCATAAAATCAAGTGGACATATGACTTCAAACAAGAAAATCAATTTGATTCTAATAATCATATAAAAATAGGAAAATGAATGACTATTTTGAGTCTATCCTCTGTTTTATATTATAATAGTTAGAAAAGTTGTATTTTCTGACTATCAAGAACATCAGTAGTCAAAATATAGGCTTAATTCCCATTTTCCATATTATTTCAAACTTACCATTTTATTATGTTGTTGTCTCTTTCTGTAATGCCTGAGTTAGTGTGTTCACATTTATTGATCATCTTTTCTCAACTCATTTCAAATTGTGCATTGATTATTTTTCCAGTATTTGACCTACAATGGAAAAATCCCAATGTTTTAGAGGGGCTTCAATTTATGATGACTTAAGCTAATTAGACTTCTACTATAAATTAGTTTTGAAAGTTAAATGACAACTTACTGATTCAAAATGGCTACAGCTTACTAATTAGATATACTAAAGTGGTACCTGAAACAGTTTATGCAAAATGACTGAAATTACATTATTGATCTTAAGAATCAATTATCATCCGTGATATCAGTACCTTGAATTTAATTTAAGTAAACAATAACTTGTAATTCATAATATCATCACCAATATATTCAGAGGCTTTTTGACTGAGTTAGAAATTTGCACATTTTGGCACAAACTGTACAGGAATTTTCCTATGAATCTTCATTTTTAAGTGATAATCATTTTTGTAATTCATTCTTAAGTAATTCTTTTTATAGAATTATTGTGTTCATTCCATGAGAACATCTTTATTGTCAAGTGTGAATTTGTAATCTCAGTTTTGGAGCGCATAGTGAAATAGATATTTTTCTCAGTATAATTTTTTTATTTTCTAAATACTACTCATATTGACAACAGACAACATTAAAAAAAATAGCTTGATTATGTCAATGTTGACACATTTTTATCTGCTAGTACTCAAAACTTCTTTGTTGCTCATAAATGAGTACAAATACATACTCATATGCCAATATCTAATTTTCATTAGTGTTTTTTCCCTGGCAATTATATGCAACTATATTGATTTCATTTATTATTTTATATTCCGAGCCTTAGGCAGAAATACTTGCCTAAAGTATTTCTTAACTGGAGTATGAGTCTACCAGTATGTTTTTCTAAAATCATTCTACCAACTATTTTATGTAATCAAGTTTTCTGTTGTTGAGTTGCCAGTATTACAAATAAATAAATAGAAACAATATTTGTATTTCAGGTGTGCAGCTTTCACAAAGCTTTTCATATTAATAGAAATGATTAAAATCTTAATTATTTTACTTAATCAAGTATACTGACTTGAATAAGAAAGAAAATCACATTTTTATATCCATTTTACATACTATATTATTCTTCAATTGAAATTGTGATAATAGTATCTTTGGATCTGGTTGTTAAAGAAAACAATCTTGTGCCTTTTCACACCCAAATATTTGGCAGCTGTTCTTGGAGGTCAAGTGGCAATTAATCTCTTTAAAGCTTCAGTATGCTTCTTATAGTTTCTATTGTTCTGATCCTATCAATTCTTTTTTTCAGGAATTTTGTGAGTATTCCAATTATTAAGAGAATTGTTATCATAATCATTGTTTTTGTAATTATTATTGTTACTTCTATGTTAATTTTCTTACAAATGTCACTATCACTATGATCATTAAGATAATTAGTATCTCTGTTATTTGAAATATTATTGCCAAGAGGTTGGAGATGTATATGTATTCGGTCGTGTCCATCTTTCTGTCTTTCCATCCATCTTTCCATCTGTCTGTTTGTCTACATGATATCTCCAAAAGTACTCTATGAATTTCAATGACATTTTGTGGGCATTGGTGTAAGGAAGAGTTGGTTAAATTTTGGCGACGATCCAGAAATCTTTGATTGAGATATATTTTCTGGGTTTTTTCATACATTTATATATACGCTCATGACTGTCCACACAATATCTGTAAAAGTTCTCAATGAATTTTTAATAAGATTTTGCGGAAGGGTGGACAATTGACTACAGTAGAAGTGATTGAATTTTGGGGTGGATCCATCTACAATTACATCTCCTGTATATATCCGCACCATATAATATCGCCAAAATTTCATGTCTGTCCACACTATATCTCCGAAAGTACTCAATGAATTTTTTTTTTCATAAATGTATGACACTTATGACGCTTATGACTCTGCACAGATATCTCCAAAAATTCTCAATGGATTTTAATGAGATTTAGACAATAGGCTACAAAAGAAGTGATTAAATTTTGGGGCTGATCCATACACAATTACCTCCCCGACGTCGTAGTTATATGTTCATAACACATAATATCACCAAAAGTTCATGTCTGTCCACACTATATCTCCAAATGTTCTCAAAGAATTTCAGTGGAATGGTGGGCAATCAGCAACAGAAGAAGTGATTAAATTTTGGGGTGGATCCATGCACACTTACCTCCCCTGACAATGGCGTTGGCAGAGGTATGCACTCTCTGAGTGCTTTCTAGTTTGTATATAAGATTGATTTAGTTTACTCACAATATATTTAATTTCTACCAGTTTTTAAAGTACTTTGATAAATATGTTTTAGGACCTTTTATTTATTAGTTTTTTGTCACATTTCTACATTTGCTCAGAACTTTCTCAAAAATAATTGAAGATATCCTACATTAATTAATTAAATGTCTGTCTGTCTCTCTCACACACGCACATGCACACCATATATTTTTTGACACTGTCTGAGTTGTTTGTTACTTATATTAAATTATCTATCCTAAGCATGTGCTTATGCTCCTGCTGCCTGAATTCAAAATACTTTCTACTCTCTGATGTTCAACATACCTTCTGATATGTTCTGTCAACCCTCCACAGTGTATCACATAACCATTCATTCAGTTAAGTATAGCCATACCACTGTAAGTGGGAATATAGAAATAATACTTCACCTCAGCACAGCTGTTGTCAATCTTACTTACACAGCTGATGCTGGGACTACCAACTCAATGCTGGAAAATACCTCCAATTAGATACTTTCTGTTCTTTTTTGTCAGAAAGACTAGTTTAATAAATTTATTCAATTATATTTATATCATGTTTCTTAGGCCTATGTTATGTCTAAATACATAACAGTTCACTTCCTCAGTTTGAAAATACCTTCTGCAACTTACTTAATCTATTAATATTTGTAAAATACTTAGAAGCAATGTCTTTTGAAATTAGATACTCTATAACATGATGATGAAAAAGCTGCTCACACAAATTGTCTTTTCGTAATCATGCCAGTGGAATGAATATGACAAAGTACTATGTAGGTCACATACCTCTGCCAATACTAAGATATTCTTCAAGTATTAATTTTTTAGATCCCATTTAAAATCATCAGGAACCATGGAACAGAAATGTCATTACTTATTATTACTTAAAGCCTTCAAATTTCAATCCTGATGAACCCCATCAAATATAATAGAATTACATAATCACATTCAAAAAAAATACTAAGCGAATATGACTCTTAAGTGGTCAGAATACTGAATAGTTCATCTGCTCCAGTGTTTTCAACCAGATGCCAAATAAATTAAGCTTCTTACTCTTGAAAAAAGCATTGGAAGGTAAATCTTGTACTATACCTAAGGAAAGCACACATTGGTGAGGGGTTTGATTAATTCGCTACATGGTTTTATTATCAGATATTTGGCCTTATGTTTCTCTATCACAAATTGAATACTCAAAGAGGAAGGCTTTATATTATTAAAGAGATAAAAGGCTCTAAATGGCTTATCGAAATTCAGAAAATTCATATCTAGTATTACATAAAATAATTCTCTAGGGGAATCTACTTATCTTAAAAAGTGTGTGTGTATCTTTGTGCATGTGCAAAGAATGCAATTTTCTGTTCTTCATAGTCTTCCAACTATCAACTTCTATCAATGTACCAAAAGCTTCATGATTAAAAGTATGATTAAAAAAAACTAAGACCGTCTTAAATACAAAAACAATTGCTATCAAATCAAATTTGATTTAGTTTTTTTTCTCTCTTTGTAATTGACTGTATCACAAAGAAATTGTGGTTTATACAAGAAAAGTGTTTTTGATTTTTTGTTGTTGACAAATTGTTGTTCATTTCAAATAGTTTTCCACAAAAAATGATTGGCTTGAATCATTGAATTCTGGCTGTGTGAACATTTAGAAAAAAAGTATACAAATTGTATATAGAAGCACACATCATAACAATCATATTTACACAATATCTAGGGCCCAAAACCTTTGCGGCTACCACTCTATTGTTAAAAAAGAATTTTCTGATATTCAATCTACTTCTAATTGCTTCTACAGTATATGTGTGGCCTCTCAGTCCCTTGTACCCCCTTCTAGTAAAAAATACATCAGGGTTTACTGCTTCTAAACCATGCATAATCAAAACATTTCTATTAAGTCTTCCCAATCTCTCCTATTTACTAACGATGTTAATACTAACACTTTTAGCCTATCTTCATAACTCATACTTTTTAATTCCGGTACTAACTTAGTTGCATGTCTCTGGACTTTTTCTAAATGATTTTTATCTCTCTCTAAGTATGGTGACCAGGCCTGTGCACATTACTTGAGGTGTGGACAGATATAAATCTTATATAGTATAAGGAATGAGTCCTTGTCTCAATTCCCTTTCAATGTTACAAGTTGGTATTATTTCTTGTCATCTTTCTGTGTGTCTCATAATTTTGATGCTATTGAATATAACATTCTATAGAAGATCTTCATAATAAGACACTGAGAGTCATATCAAATTCAATCAGCCACTTGAATAAGTACAGCATACATAAGTTTGTCAATAAGTCCATAGCCTAATGATTAAAAAACAATTATTTTTCAGCATAATCTCATTTCTTGTCAATGCACTTAAACAAACATTTATAATAACTGTGTCAGGCTACAGACTTATTGATCCCCTCTTGTCCTTTCTTGAAATCAGAATTTTCCTTTTTTAAGTATGGTCAAGACATAGTTTCTTTATATACACTGGAGTTGTATAATACTCTTTGTAATCCCATTGTCTTGAGTAAATATAATCTGACTGAGAACAAAGTCAGCACTTGGTAGGACTAATTTTGTAGGATATATTTATAAATTATTTATTCCCATCAGAACTGTATGTTTTTTGTTTTTTCAGTTATATTCTATATTAACAACTCTCTCTTTCTCTTTACTTATGACTGACTATTCATTGAAAATGACTATTTACTCTAAAATTGCAAAAGAACTAAATAATCACTTTACAATGATTCATACTTCAGGAGCACTGGTATCATCAAAAGGGAGCATATTATTGTTTATCCTAAGGGTGAAATGAGCCAGTGTCAAATAGCATTGAAATTGTGAATTCCACTTTCAGTTATGAAATGCATAGTTGTACAATATACCAGTGGCATAGCAAGGGTTCTCAGCACTTGGGGGCAAAGATAATTTTAGCACCCCCATGCCTAAAGCTTTTCTTCCTATTATGTTTTTTAGGTAGTTCAGGGTAATGCTACATTGTGACTTTTGTTCCTGGAATTTTCTTCCTGTGACTTTTATTCTGGGATTTAAAAAATATATATTGTAGACTTTGTGGTTGTGTAAAAAATTTAAATATTTGCTCAAAAAATAATTTTAAAAAAATTCTTACTTAATTTGAATATTTTAAAATTCTTTATTCCCCATAATTACTTCTGAAACATTGTTATTAAATAAAACTGAATTTTAATAATTAAGAAATGTAAAGTTTTACAAAATCTAAAGTTCAGATGATGTTTAATAGAATTATTTCAATCTTTTAATTACTGTATATTCTTGAATATAAGTCGACATGAGTATAAGATGAGCTCAGAATTGAGCATAACATTTCTAAAAATTAACTGACTCGAATATAAGCTGAGTTTATTATTTTGCCATAATATCATCATAAAAGATATCTCCCTCTTTATTAATACACTGTTTATGGCTCTTGGTCAGCTGTCACCGAAACATGAATTTCTTTCATCATCACCAAATTGATTGTTGTGTTCAGGTTGTAAAAGTGAAATTCTCACCAGTGATGGCGAAGATACCCGAAAAAAGATTTAAATGGACACAATACGCATCATATACTACCTTTATTTACTACCTGTAGCATTTCATACAAAACCATGATAATGAATTGAGTTAAAACAATGGGCATTATCGCTTGCATTGTGTCTATCGACGCAAAAGTATTTTTGAGTGTTGAAACTGCTGATTTTGGGCCATTTTTTCAGTAAAAAGACTTGTCTTATATTAAAAAATATACAGTAAATACAGATATTCATTTAAAATGTATGGAGGACTGGAATGCAATAACTTGTTAGCACCTAGAATTTTGTATTATTAATTGAAAAGAAAATATGCAACAGTAATTTTCTTACGACTAATTTATGCTGTTTTTTTGCACTTGAAACAAAATTAAAACTTCAAATAAGATAAGTATGTTATTGCTATACATTTAGTATTTTTATAGAAAGTGTGTTGAGGCACCTAAGCTCATAAATCTATAATGTATTTGAAACATAAAAAAGGTGTGTTATTTAATTATTTTACATTTTAAACATAAAATGAAAACAAAACGAAGCAATATGAAAAATGTATGAAGCAACTATGACAGCCTCTTTAATCTAGGCTTTATTCTTATAATAGGATAAACAGAATGAATTTAAGTACATTGTTGATGGTCAGTTTCTTGACACTTAAATTTACCATACTGCTCATAATCTCTTTGTAGATGTCTTTGTAGTCTCATAATCTCTTTGTAGATGTCTTTGAATGAAAGAAGCTCTTGTACTATTTTAGTTTGACTTTGGATGATGTCTGAGTACGGTCTGCTAAAACTTTTAATTTTACATTATCTGTATTTTCAAAATGCTTTGGATCTAAAGCGCTAAATTCGGAAGACAATTTTTTTAAATGCTCAAATCTTTTACATGTGCTATTTATAATAGAAGCTATGGACACTAAGAAAGATTCAAGTATGAATTTCAAAGAAAATTAGTTAATTTAATGATTATTTATTAATGAATATTAGTTACTTTTTACTGAAAATACAGGCGTTGTATACTTGCCAGTCAACACAGTTCAAAGTACAATTAGTGAATAAATAATTACTGAAAACTTTATTGAAATCTGATGATTAGTAAATTTTTGGTAGAATTTCAAAATCTGGGTGTGTTTTCACCTTAAAATTTTCTAATGCAAATTATTACGTTACACCATTTTTCACAGTGTAAACAACCTTTCACACACAGAAATATCTCTGGGTTTATATTGTATAAACAAATATTTTTAAACCAGAAATCTTTACAATCTTTCTTCTTACCAATGATACAAAGATTATTACGAAAGAATTGGCTATCATTGAGTTTAGTATCCTAAACACAATGATCCCCTAATTGTTACCTATTTTGCATTATGGAAGACACATACAAAATATTTACTTTGAGTGTATGTAATTCGTACTGATTTTTAGTTAAATCTAGGTATTTAAGCATTTATACTCCTTGAATATGTTAGTAACCTATGGCCAGAGTGGAGTTGAATAATATACCAAGCAATTGTTCAAATAAGTATTTTTTTAATAGATGAAAAAAGATGAAAAAAAAAATTTTAAATGGGAATTTTTCCAGTTTGATACCAGAAAATATCTGACAGAAGGTACAAAATATTTTTAAAGCAATAAGTAAGATAAACTGATTTCATGATGCAAGAGTCAAAACAAGATCAATATGTATATGTTTTTATTGATGTTCAAAGTTTGAACATACATACATACTTTCTTCGAAAAAATCAATTGTAATACAAGTGTTCTTAATCTCCAGAAATGATTAATAGGAATAGAGTTAAGTCACTTTATTTTATTAAATTATGAAAATTCTTTGGTATTTTCCATTTTTATGATAATTTGCTTCCTCAATCAAAAGGGCTTTTAAACTGACAAATGCCTTACAAAAGGCACAATAAGTGTTCCTTTTAATTTTCATGTACTCTGTACACTCCAAGTAAATGTCCAGTATGTGCTTCCATAATGTGAAATGGACAATATTTGGAGTATCATTGTGTTTAGGATACTAAACTCAACGGTATCTAAAGAATTAACATATAACACCCTCATAATAAAACAAAATCTGATCATTGTTCTTTCTCAGCTATGTGTGTGCGCACATGTTTTGCAACCAGTGCACAAAGGAAAATTAATGTGCATGCAAAACATTTCAAATTCTATAGATACCTTATTGAGAAAATATTAGTTCACTATATCGAATTCGAAAGTGCGCATATACTTTTGTCATAGGAAAATCTTTACAAAACATGTGATTTTTATGTACACTGACTACTAAAAAATAAAGGGAACATTGACTGTGAATAAAGAAACCACATTCTGTGCCTTTTGTCTTTATTTTAAGAAGCAGTTATTCTTCAGCGTTCTTTTCACCAGCGGGCTGACACTATGGTCTATCTCTTCCAAAACTTTGAATGTCGACAGAGATACAGAGACAATACCTTTGAAAATATAATGGCACAGATAGTTGAAAATAACCGACGCCTTATTATTAAATTTTGTATGGAAGTATTGTTAATTAATAAATTGTTTTATATTAAAATAAATTATTGGTATTATATAGTTTGTTTGCTTTGTAATTTTTTAATAACTTTATTGTGTGTTTAGTCTTCCCGCTAATTTTGTTATGGTCCACGTGTTTGCCGCATTTATCGAATTTCATTTGGTAAATCCAAAGTTAGATTGGATAGATCCACGTGGTGGTTAAAGCCAAAATTCGTTACATCGAGGTTCGTTATAGTGAGGGTTTACTGTACACATAAATTCCAGGTTGTCCAAAAATGAAAAAAAAACCTGAAAACAACCATAATAACATAAGTGTCCTTACTCTACACAAGAAAGGCTGCATAAAATAACCATAAGATCTGCAGTCAATAGTAAAACTACATTACCTAACCTACTTATTAAGGTGGTTCCCCTCATCACACCTCACGGGAGATAAATATGATCAAAACTAAGGTGTTACAGAAGGCAGCAATAGAAGTTTTGAACTAATAGTACATCCTACAACAGGGCTCTATCAGATGACAGATTCCAATCTCACCCATTCTTTCTTTGATATTACTAACTTGAGATCTTAACACTCAGCCTCCTGATTTTGTTGAATTTCTGATGTTTTAGTTGAAGATATGAAAAGGAAAAGAAAAATGTACTAAAGAATGGATACAAATGGGAAAGGTTGAAGAATGTATCATGACATAGAAATTCAGTGTATAAGTGAACTAATTCTGGACAGGATTAACATTAACTCCACGCACACACACACACACGTTCACACACTCATACACCCACACTCAACCCACTTACATAGACTTTATATATGCATGCACAAAACACATACTCACACATCCATACACACACACACACACACCCGAACATGTCATTAACCACTTAACAGTGGAGACAACATATACATCAAACAAGCAGATAAGACTGGCTAAGATGTCTGTATTGGAGACCCGGTCAAACAGAGAAAGTCATAAACAACACCTCCCCAACACTACATGCAAACTCATCCGCACACTCACACCACACACACACTAACCAACGGCCAAATACAATCAACAAGAATATGAACGCACACACGAACACGATCACATACACACACTAACCAAAGGCCCCCAACAATATTAACAGTAATATGTAATAGACATTCACGATGCATGAACTTTTTTCTCTCACTTCCAAAAATGAGCTGAAGAAAACACCCATCAAAACTGCAGTCCACAAAACGCAAAAGAATAAAAGAAAGAATAAAAAATAATAATATATATATATATATAGAGAGAGAGAGAGCGAGAGAGAGATATACATATAAATATATAGGAATGAATGAATGACTTGGCTCCCAGAACAGAGATTGGGACATGTTTTCCATTTCTTTGTTCAGGTTCTAGGTAGGCGAGGCCTGAATGTGAAAAATCCGTAGTCTGTGCAATGGAGTTTT
>VCCN01006341.1:69701-81177 GCA_006491835.1 Architeuthis dux | reverse complement strand
TTATAAAATGCAATGTGTATCCATATATTTCATATATGCTGTAATTTGTAACAGCGACGAAAGTTGACAGTCCATGAATGCGAATAACTTTTTCGTACTGATCAAATTTGAATAGGTTAATAGCGTTCATAAGAAAGAAAGGATAGAGAGAGTGGGCGAAGAAAGAGGAATATTAGAAACCGTCAACTAAAACTGTCACCAACACTGTCAACATGGGTTTCTTCAGTTTTCAAATTGGTCCGGCTGGCTGGTTTGGCTGGTTATGTATGTATGTATGTATGTATGTATGTACTTTTTAAAAATCAATTCTTGAAATAAAAAAAATGTGACGTAAGAAAAAGCGTTCATAATTTAAGAAGCTAAAACATTTTTTAACATCTCATATTGTAAGCGCAGAGTTATGAGCTATAACTTATGAGGAACACAAATAGATACACACGAAGATGTAGCAAGGTTCGAGAAAACCAGTCTGTATCCATTTTCCGAGAGTCTTTTTTTTTCAAATCTCATAACGGTTTTACATTATTGTTTTTTGTAATCAATTTGAAACAAATAGTTGTATTACAGAAACAAATCCTGCCAAATGCTATAAAAAATCCAACGTTGCAGCTTTTGAACAGAATCCGTTCTTTTTCTTATTGACGTGCCGGGTAAACTAGTAATAATTTATCAAATCCAATCGACATATTAACACGGGGGAAATTTCAGGAAAGAGAAAGCTATCAATGCATGGATCCAGATGGGTCTTCCAGGGTCTTCCAGGGTCTTCTGGAAGACTCTTAGAATTTTTCTGAAAATTTGTATTTATCTTAATTTCAGTAGCTGATATGCCCTGAAACGCAATTTTAGCCAATCTTGGATACATAATTTTCAAAGTTTTCTGGGGGAGCATCTACAGGGGCAGATTCAGCCTGTTGAGCTGCCCCTGCAGTGCGAACGATTCTTAAAAGACACAAAATAATGCCGTTGATGACAATGAACGCAGATAGAAGAGAATTATCTACGTAAAAAAGATAAAGTATATCAAGCATTAAGAAAGGATCGTGGGATTATCCGATGAGAAAAACCGTGGAACTAATTCAAACATATTACCAATAAACATTAAAGCAGAAAGCTACGGACGAAAAAGGAAATGGGAAAAAATGCATCCTCAACAGTACTGTTCATGCGTTGATGACCTGGAGAATATTATATTTTTTTTAAAAATGTTATATCTTCATAATAATTTCATCACGAGTGAAAATCTCATGCATTTCATATTAACACTTGATGTCTTGTGGAGACTGACTAACAGCTATCTCCTCAAATTTCCAGCACCATTCTCAGCATCACTTTGGTCTGGATAGTCCCAGTCCTTCCTTGAATTTCTATTTCAAATATTCTAGTCTTTTTGACAGGGTTGTGCGCCAACTTTATCGGCATTATTTTCATGTTCCACAGTTTTCCTTCTTCTTCTTCTTCTTCCTCTTCCTCTTCCTCTTCCTCTTCTTCTTCTTCTTCTTCTTCTTCTTGTAGTAGTAGTAGTAGTAGTAGTACTGTCAACATAGGTTTCTTCAGTTTTTAAGTATGTCTGGCTGGCTGGCTATGTATGGGTCGCTCGTACAGGCCACACTAATGGATCTAGAGGACTGAAAATTTAAATATTTACTCAAGAAAATCTTTTTCCCCCTGCCCAAATGGGTTTTATTGGGTGGGGTGAATTTACAATAAAAGTTTATATTGAATTGGTCCCTTAGATTGTGTCGCGCTTGTTTTGGGGGAAAACATTTAAGTGATCACCGCTCATAAAAGGGCGAGGGAAGTAACTTATTCAGTGATCCCCCCCTTTTTTCCATTTTTTTTTATTGATCATCCCTGCCATGCTGCCAAAAGATGTTTGTCACGTGACGGTTTCTATTGAGAGACTAAGCAGACCTGCTATTAACATTATTATATGTTAACACCAATGCTTCTCTGTGTTTTTCACTGGAGATCAAGTGACAGCATGCCTCATAAATTCTCTAGCATTCTCCTCATCTTAGTAAAGCTGTCATCTTAATAGTTTCGCTTCTTCCTCGATTTTCTAATTCTTCTAACTTCTTCCTAAGGCTCGTCGGGACGGTTCCAAACACACCAATAATGATGGATACAATTATCACCTCCATGTTCCACGATCACATCACTCCCCCCTCTTCTTTTCACTCTCTTTTAATTTCACCCCATGATCTATTATTACATTGCATGCTAACACCAGATATCTGGTGGTCATCGGTGGAGAATGTGTGACAAGTGAAAATCCAGCACCTTCCCTAATATTCTCGCAGACCCCAACAACGCCGTGGTATTGACAGTCCCTATCATTTTTTAAAATTTCTAATTCATCCAATCCCGATTCTAGTATTTGGGGTTTCGAAATGCGACAATAATTATAGGCACAACTGTAATCTTCATGTTCACAGTTTTCTCAGTTCCCAGGCAAGGTCCCATTATTTTTCTAAATTTTCGCTCCATTTTGACCCCATCATATGTTCCACTGGAACACCTACGCCCTCGATCTGACAGGCTCTCTTTTCCTTGAGACTTTTAGGTCTCGTCTTCTTGCTCGGGCGAGGTGGTCGCTCTGGAACTTATTCTTTTACTATATTACGTCAGCCTCTGGTTTGTGCTGATACCATTTTGTTTACGTGGTCGAAACCAAGTCGTTTCCTGTGTATCACAGTTTCTCCTCTGTTGTGCCTGTTTTTCTATCCCTTTATCATTATTGTTGTTTTCTTTTCTTTTGCTTCCCTGCCACGGCAATACTTTAAATTGTTTTACGTTATTTTGTGTAACCAAACTCTGAATTTCTGTTTTGCTTGCATGACACTATTTTTTACGCTTTCTTGGGAATAATTTATATTATAATGAGCAACGTGTCAGGTCACAACCGTCTGCCGCACTTGAACGCGGTGTGGGGTAGAAGGGAGGTTCTGAGAATAGAATCGCAACACAAATACTGCGAAGATGGTGGGTAGAGGGTGAGAGAAGCAGGGTAGAGGTACGGAAAAGGGTAGTAGTAGTAGTAGTAGTAGTAGTAGTAGTAGTAGTAGTAGTAGTAGAGGAGAACGGTTGAACTCAGCCGTCGAGAAAAGAAGAAAGGCGATAAAGTAAAAATGAGGTGGAATTGAACACGTTTTCGAGTATCTGTGAGCAGAATATTGGTTGAGTACTAGGGATGGTGGCTTCAGGTAACTCCCATGAGATTTCTCAGATCCTACAGTGCTTTAGATCTCCACCCCTAGGTATATTATTAGCAAAGAAACTGGCATTTTACTAGTAGAGTTAGTTTTCTGCTGTTTCATTCCGTCCGAACCACAACAATCGTCACAATCTTTAAGGTCTGGGAACGTAAACAAATTTCCTACATGAATTAATGCTAATTGCTTCTTCGCTTTACCCCATTTCGGTTTACGAAATGTTTTATAGGTACGCTTTACTTTCGGATAGAGGGGGAAACCTGTATATATATATATATATATATATATATATATATATATATATATATATATATATATATTAAAATTCCAGTGGTCTCTGTTCATGTCCTGATAAAAAGCCAGAATTTGCAAGATAGCCGAACAAAACTCCCTCACTTGGAAGATTAATGCAACACAATCTTCCTACCTCCTTCTCTCCCCAAGCTTGAACTTGTGCCAGCCTAAGCTAAGTTTATCTTCATTCAACCCACCTGAACAAGTCTGGTTTGAGAATAGCACAACAGCTCAAGGTGCAAAAAGAGGTTTAGACAAGCTGGGGTTGACAACCTCTGTCATATTTTTAGAGCAAGACCATCATGCAGGGCACCGTCGAGGGAAGGTCACAGACAGAACAGCATGGAAGAGGACTCCAGCCTCTTCTGTCCTCGGGTGCCTCCGGCGACGGCAGCAGTCAAAGGACTGAGCTGAACTGAATGGTGTGTCAAAGATCTTGCACACAGCTGCCATCGGGTCTTTGGAGTTGACAGGTTGTTCGTAATTTCTCGCTTATTCTTCCAATGTCATCGTAACAGACATTGGCTTCCTGAGCAATATGATTTTTAACATTTCAGCAAGGAAGGTTCAGGAATTACAGGTCGTCTACATTAATAAATGGTAATTATTGTCTTTAGAAATGACCGTATCTTCATATTTTATAGGCAAGGTGATTTCTTTTCAACATTTTATCAATTTTGACTGGTTGCCTCACTACTGTGATCTTGACCAAGGTTCACAGATTTTATTCATAAATTGAAAACATATTTAAAGCGTATTTAATAGCATATAGGACTCAGTAGCAAAAATTAGGCTCCTTTATTTCAGCAGGGAAGGTTCAGGAAAAATTGCTCATCTCGAATTGTAACGGGTAAATATAGTCTGAAGGAAGAGCCTAATCTTCAAATAATGCGCACGAAAAGCCTGACACAGAGTTATTAGCTGAATTTTGATCTGGAATTTCCACTGTATAATGTTTGATCTCTGTGATTAATATTAACCACCGAATTAAGTATACTGACAAGAAAGAGTTTATGTTGAAATATAAATATTTGTTGTGTAAAAGAAATGTTTTATTCCTCATTACGCTATGCACTTATTACAGCAGCTATATATTATACTGGATGGTATGAAATCAAATGATGGATACTTTTATATCCGACAGAATATGATAATTTGCCCGGCGCCGGTGTGAGCGACTGCTAAACGAGTGGCCTAAATCGTCATGCCTACCATGAGATCTTCGTTAGCTCAGTCGGTTATAGCAGTACCTACGTATGAGGTAGCTTCCAGGTTGGACGCGGGTTCGATCCCCGCACGGAGTTAGTTTCTTTATTCACATTTACGATTTAGGCCGCTCGTTTAGCAGTCACTCACACCGACGCCGGGCAAATATAAGTTCTCAACTAATAAATGTCATTATAATTATCACTGGATGGTATACAAGAGACATTTGCCAAAAAGATGGTTCCTCATTTCAGAAGGGGGGATTGCGGAACTATTTGTTATCTACCATATTAAAGGCTAAATATTACCTTCTGGAAGGGTCTCTTCTTCACATATAGCACGCATAGTAACTTTTCTTTTTCGCGTTTTATTGCGTAAATGTCCTGTGTGTATTTCTCACGTTGTGTAGATATATTCAGATTTAAATCACTTCATCATATCTATATTTGTCAGTTCATATCTATCTATCTATCTATCTATCTATCTATCTATCTATTCGCATAAATGTCTTGTGTGTACTTCTCATGTCGTGTAGATATATTCAGATTTAAATCACTTCATCATATTTATATTTGTCAGTTCATATATATCTATCTATGTATCTATCTATCTACCTATTCGCACAAATGGCCTGTGTGTATCTCTCACGTCGTGTAGATATATTCAGATTTAAATCACTTCATCATATTTATATTTGTCAGTTCATATATATCTATCTATGTATCTATCTATCTATCTATTCGCACAAAGGTCAGTATTTATTTATCTCATTTGATGGCATATGAGACACATCGGTAAAAACGATGCCACCTCATTTCAGGAGGCACGATTTGAGAAATACTATAGTAGTCTTGGTAGTAAAGGCTAAATATTGCCTTAATAATGAACCTTATCTTCATATTCCTTACGTACAGGGCCGGCTCTAGGATTCCTGGCGCCCCATGCAAGCTGAACTTCGGCGCCCTTTAAAGTATAGTATTATCTTATTTATATTGGGGGGACCGGGGTTAGTCGGCCCCCTTTTGTACTCAAAGCAGTATGGAGAATATTTTGATTGGGTTAGAGGAACCCTTCATGGTTTAAAATGAGTGTCAATATCTTGCCTAAATTTGTGGCAAAACTATTGTAACAAAACTCATAGTTTGGCTCATAGCAGACCTAGTGACACGGGGACCAACTTTCCCCAAGTCTGCTCCCTCATTTTCAATGAGCAGAAAACGATGCACAAGAACGCTGAGCCCGTGCAGTTTTTGCATCTTTTTATGTTCCCTCCACCAAAAATAAATCCAGAAAATAAAAAACATTCAGGTTTCTGAAATTGAGAATTCTGAAATTGAAATTTCAAAAACCTGATCCGAACAAATCTTCAAAGTTTACTGTTAATGATCAAAATCAGTTTTTAGTACCAACCTCACCAGTCTGTCACATACGCGCCAGATTTCCGGTGCAAGAAGGCAGGTGATTATGTGACTTAACCAAAATGACTGAAAATCGCTTTGGCTACAAATAAAAGCCTGTGGTCCAACTTACCCCTATTTACTTACTGGCAACCTCCTTCACCCAACTTCTTCCCTCCCAGGCACCAGCTACTGTGGGCACGCTATCTCTCCAAACTAGCTAAGCCTGTGTTTGTCGTGAGTCATGAAAATTCCCTTGCCAATTGTTTCTCTTAGTTTCACCACAATAGAAAGCATTTAACTGTTAGATATTACTGAAAAGTCTGACTACACACCAGGGAATTATTTTGCTTTTATTCTGTTTAATTTACTAATTTTCTCATTTTCCATGTATAATTGAAAATGTCCTACTGCCTCAGACACATGACAGGCGCCTCCTAGCACTTGGCACCCTGGGCAATTGCCAGTGTTGCCGGTACCTGTGTAAGTAGGGTGATGTTCAATCATTTAGTTGCGGGGTGGGGGGGAGGATTCGTCGTAACTGCTGTCAAATCGGACACAATTCAATTTTGGTAAAAAGAAAAAATAGTATGAACATCACTTTTCAATGGAAGTCAGCACAGACATGATTATTCTTTTCTAGGCTCAAGGAAATTCAATTTGAATTCTTTTTGCTATAATTACGTTTTTTGTCCTCTGGTGGATGAGTTGAATGGGGGAAATTCTTGAACACTAATCTAAAAAATATAAGATAGAAAATTTCGAAATCATCACGTTCGAATTAAGTGAAGTTAAGTATCGTTTTTATATTCCAATACTCTGTCTGTCTCACGACCAGACTCTAAGTATTTTTTCATTCATTTCAAAGAGATGTTTTTTATTATCTATTAAACTAACTCAGTCAGCTTATATCTAAGTCAGTCTGTTCGTATCTGTCTATCTCAGTCTGTCCATATTTATCTATCTAATCTATCGCAGTCTGTTCATATCTATCTATCTATCTATCTATCTAATCTATCTCAGTCTGTTCATATATATATACATCTATCTATCTAATCTATCTCAATCTGCTCATATCTATCTATCTAATCTATCTCAGTCTGGTCATATCTATATATCTGTCTATCAATCTATCTAATCTATCGCAGTCTGTTCATATCTATCTATCTATCTAATCTATCTCAGTCTGTTCATATATATTTATATAAATCTGTACGTATCTATCTGTTTATATTGGGGTCTGTTTTTATCTACTGTATTTAATGGCATATACGACCTAAAATGTAAAAACGTTTCTCCATCGTTTGTGCAGAGACGATTTTTAAAAATACCGTTAACCTAGATAGTAAAGGCTAAATATTGACTTAAAAAAACCTCAGCTTCATATCTTGAAAGTAGAGTGATTTTCAATCATTTGGTTGGAGAAATGGTGCGCCGTATCTGCTGCTAAATAATCACAACCGAAAATGTGCTGCTCAGTAAGGATCCCACTCACTACAAAATGAATTACCTCACGAACTTGCTTTACGGTAAGCGTCATATGGAGATATTTATTAAACTTACCTTAGCCTGGCATTAAGCTACAATAGTTGTGTACCTAAAGAGGGAGGAACTCACTTCTCTAACAGTGGTCTTCAAGATTAGCTCGTTAACTATCACTATATGATGGGTACCAGAACATACCGGCCGAATCGTAATCGAAACAACAAATATGAGGATACTCGTAAATATATAATATTAATAACGATAAAAAGAGAATTAATTCTCAATTCGTTATACACACTTTGATACTTGTGAGACAGAAACCAGTTTCTTGTTGTTATTTCTCCGGCAATTTTGTTCTGTGCTTGTAAGATTATTGATATACTTAATAGATAAATAACAGCTAAGATACGACGTTCTTTCATTTTAGGAAATAATCTTTACTTTCCTTTCTTCCTTTGTTTCTTTCTTTCTTCTGAATATAGAATTGCCGTATATACCGGAGTATAAGTCGAAACATATATATTTAGAGTTACACACACGCACGTATATATATATATGTGTGTGTATACACACACACACACATATATATATATGTGTGTGTGTGTGTGTGTGTGTGTGTGTGTGTGTGTGTGTGTGTGTGTTTGTTGTGCGGATGTAAACACCCCGATCCCTACCCCCACATACTTTATAGCTCATACACATACCTTATCTAAACACCCAAACCACACCAGCCCATGGCCCCATAAGTAATTTTCAACCGAACCCAAGCATACAAAACATTCGTCATTTCATTGCTACTACACAGCATGGATGGTCGCACGTCTCTGCAATATTCAAATCTCTTTTGTTGAAGTTGTTCGCAACGACGAAATGCATAAAGGTTTATCTTATCTTTGAGACGTAATATGCTTTTCTCAATCTTTCTTTTCCACATTGTCTAATCACATCTTCCATATATATATATATATATATATATAGTCAAATTCAGACACCCTAAATGGCCTGAGAAAACTGATTACCTTAAAAGGTGAAACACAAGCAAATACGTGTGTATATTGATCTCACGTTTATTTGTTTGTTTATTTTGAATGTAAATATTTCTTTCCTTCTTGGTTTCTCATTTGTTAACATCAGTCATCCATTTTCTGTGCTTGTAAAATTATTGATAACCTTAAGAAGTCAATAACTGTTAAGATGCGACCCTATTTCATTTTGACCTCTTTTTTTTTTTTTAAATATGTTTTATTTTATTTCATTAAAGGTGTGGTTCTTTCTTGAATCTTGAATCTTTTGATAAGATCGGGGGTTCGGTTAGACTTCATTTGTGAATACTGACGAGAATCCTGATCGATTCAGATCAATTTCAGAGAGAGATCAATCAGCAAATAATTAAACTGGTAACATATTGATTTCCGAGGTTTAAAATTAACCCATTTTAGAAAAGGAATAATTCATTATTATCGAATCAAATGTGTTTCTGTTTTCACCATTTTTAGCTCAAGGAAAGAAATCTTCCTTTTCCCTTTTCGTTGTTTTTTTCGTTGTTTTTCCAATCATTTTTGCTTTGATTCCGTCTTAAATGTGATTGATCTTAAAGGACGTTTACAATTTGGAATTGATGACTTCAATTTATGACCTGATGCAGCGTTAAATGAACAACAAAGAGGAAGAGATTCGAATGAAAAGCAAAAATGAATCGACAAATAAAATCAATTTTGTTCAAACAAAAAGAAAAAGAGGATTAGAATCGAGGGGGAATTTTGAACAAGGTTGAAAATCTTTTTCTTTTCTTCATTGACGCTTATTTTTGTCAAACGAGAAAAGACGAGAGGCGAAGAAGAAGAAGAAGAAGAAGAAGAAGAAGAAGAAGAAGAAGAAGAAGAAGAAGAAGAAGAAGGGGAGGAGGAGGAAAGAAGGAGTAAATAAGTAGAAGAAGGAAAGAAGAAGAAGGAGACGAAGAAGGAGAAAAAGAAGAACATGATTAACAACAAGGTGAAGAAGAAAAAGAAAATGATGAGGAACAAGAAGATGGAGAAGGAGAAACAGAAGAAGAAAAAAGAAGTGGAAGAAAAAGAAAATGAATGAGATGAAAAAGAAGAAGGAGGAGAAAGAAATAAGAAGAAGGAGGAGGAGGAGGAAAGAAGAAGGGGGAACGGAGGAGGAAAGAAGAAGGGGGAACGGAGAAGGAAAGAAGAAGAAGGGGAGGGGGAGAGAAAAACAAGAAGAAGGAAAAAAGAAGAGGATTAAGAAGGAAAATAATAAGCAAAAGAAAGGGGCAATGGAAAAAAGAAAAAAGAATCGTTTTTATAATGAAATACGCAATGTAACTGAAAGGTGGCATAAGGTCATAAAAAGGCCTGGGGAAATACACAGCTGACTGAATAATGAGGTTATGAATTGATATGAATAAAAGATTTGTCAAAATTGCATCGACCTCATATATAACTTCCTTGTTGGCTTATTTAGTTCCGAATTTCCGACCGGCGTCTGTGATTGAATGCTGATTTTCAAGGAAAACAAACTCTACCAATGTGTAACCTTGGCGCAATACAATCCTCTTAGCATACATTTCCCTGACGCAGGAGTAACCTGTGTGTGTGTGCGTGTGTGTGTGTGTGTGTGTGTGTGTGCGTGTGTGTGCGTGTGTGTGTGTTATGGTTAAGCCATTTGCGTAAGTCTCCCCCCCCCCGAGAGTCAATTTAGCACATTAGAGGATTTTGTATGAAGAATAATTCTTATGTGTGGCCTACCCCGTGACTAGAATATGTGTGCATTTTCCAATGGTACCAGCGGTTAGGGTTCGAATCATGGTAAAAGAAATATTTTCAAGACAAGCAAGCCCTCCACACTTCGTATCTTACTCTCTGTCTCTCTTCACCTCTCCTCGCGACAAATAGATATAGACAGACTGGTGTAAAGATATGAACAGTCTGAGATTATAATTAATAAGCATCAAACTATATGAAGAAGTTTGAAGCAATCAATAAATGTCTGTCGGCCCTGTCTTATTAATCCAATAAATAAGACCAACAACTTTTATTTCAATACCTTCCTAGCTACAGGCGTTCTGCTGTCTTGCTTTGCGGTGACACTCCCAGATAAATCTCTTTCAAAAACTTTTTCCCAAAATGTCACATGAACAAACAAGTCATGGGCGATTTATTTGTCGGGCCGACAAATAAATCGCCCATGACTTGTTTTTGCTTCGTGTCTCATTCGATTGATACTAGCGTCGTTGGAGGCAAGTCTTTCAAACCATCGGCGTTTGCCCTCCTTCAGCAGAAAGACATCAATCATTCCCTAAGACAAGGAAGTTCCTTGTTATGGAACTTCAATGCTGGCGTCTTGATTAAATAATCTTTTTCTCCTCCTTTACGATAATTAGATCTACTTTAATGGCCCGGATTGGGTGATCTGTTTGAATTTCAAAGTCCCAAGAATCCTAATATTTCTAGTTTCCAGGATAGCAAAGGCGACATTTGCTCTTGTCTCTTCTAAATCACTTTTATTGGACGGCTTTTATCAGGAATTCTGTTTGCTTTTACATCATCATTCTACACACATCTACGCTTGTGGAGATCCACATTAAACACTGACCTTGTGTCGAATTTGCCCTCGCGAGGAGGCGAATAAATACGTTATTTTCATCTTCACATCGGAGCCATCTGGAGGCCATTGCTAGGGTTTAAGGAAAAGTAAGCCTCCCCAAACCTTCAGTATTCTAACTTCTTCTTCTTCTTCTTCTTCTTCTTCTTCTTCTTCTTCTTCTTCTTCTTCTTCTTCTTCTTCATTCGTGTGTATGATCGATTACTTCTGATGTGCCTTTCATCTTCTTATACTTCTCTGTTACTTCACCTTCCTTCCTTCCTTCCTTCCTTC